>NBIV01000360.1:0-68337 GCA_003194525.1 Gracilariopsis chorda
CCGTTGGAGATGCAAAAGGCAGCAAAATAGTTTTTTTAATGTTTTGCTCCTGCCCGTTGGAGATGCTCTAATGATGTACAGCTGTGATAGTGAAGCTAGTCAATTACAAAAGCAGATTTGTGTCGTTCTTTTAATGAATTTGTTAAGACGCTGAAAAGTGCTTTGTAAGAATCCTGTCGATTGGGCTGTGGTACGAAAAGGTTTGCTATTTTTTTCAGCAAGTGAACGGCAATTAATCGTGCCACAGACTAATCTTCAAGCCTTTTTATTGGTTTCCTGTATATAGTAGCTTGGCACCTCATAGGTGGTGGCATTGGATCTCGAGACGATGGGTTTAGGCACTGTTTGTTTGTGATGTATTCAGGTGTAGAGTGCCTGGACAAGAATTAAACGACACCAGTACATGCTGTAGTGATCTGCAATTGTTTACAAGCTACTTATACTTGGGGCGGGAGCCCGGGAGCGTTGGACGCAAGGTGTTTCGGTGGGCGAGAAAACTGGCGGGAAACTGTCCAAAATATCCCCGTGTTCAAAATTAGGCTGTTGAGAAGGGTAGTTTCATACATAAGTTATTTATCATTTTCCGGTTGCATTTCGTTTCTATTTCTACCGATTTGTCTCACCGACTGAATTGTCATTCGACCGAGCATGGAGAGCTCGTCGGAGAAAGTAAAATCATGTGGAACATTGGAAAAAGCAGAGTTGTGACAAAAATTAGCAACAAGGTGCACAAATGTAACTAAATAAACTGTACACGTGTACAGAGCTAATAATTCACGTCGCAGTGCTATGACGTTAGGTTTTTACATGCGTTGCACATGGCATGGCATGCGATTGGACCACGTGTTTGCCATTGATGATGCAGCTGCTGTCGAACGAAACAAGGCTGCTGGGGGCGTGTCTATTGCATAAATGCGGTAGGTTGAACCATCTCACCTCCACCCCGTCCGCCACGTCCATCGTCACTCCGCAGAATCCAAAATGGACACCATCGCGCTGGGAAGTCAGGGTCTCGTCGTCTCCAAACTTGGCTTCGGCTGTATGGGACTCACAACCGCCTACGGCTCCAAGCTGCCAGACGACCAAATCATAGATCTTCTCGAAAAGGCCGCGTCGCTTGGCGTGTCCTTCTGGGATACCGCCAACCTATACGTCTTCTTTAATCCCTGGCGCTTGCTACGTTTCTCTTCCCCGGTTGTATGTCAGGAAGAAATCATTCGACATGCCATTGAAAGAGTTGGTCGTGATAACGTCACTATCGCTACCAAGACCGGCATTGAACTATACGTATTCCCCAGGATTCACATGAAAGCAAATGGCAGTCCTGCCTTTATACGCGAGCAGTGCGAAGCCTCTCTGCGCAGACTTAATGTTTCTACCCTCGATCTCTTCTACCTCCATCGCATAGATGAGGACATTCCCATCGAAATCAGCATGACGGAAATGAAGAAGCTCGTCAACGAGGGCAAGGTCCGTTATGTCGGACTGTCAGAGGCGCCTGTCGATGTTATTCGACGCGCGCACAAAGTGCACCCCATCACAGCTGTTCAAATGGAATACTCTCTGTGGTGCAGAGGCATTGAGGAAGAGGTCATTCCGACTTGTGCTGAACTTGGTATTGGTCTTGTTGCATACTCTCCATTAGGACGCGGGTTTTTCGGAGGCGCTTCTCGTCAAAAGCTGAGTGGCATGGATTTCCGAAAGAACCAGGCACGCTTCCAGGGCGAGGCGCGTGAAAAGAACGAGAAGATGTTAGAGCAAGTCGAGAAGATCGCTGAGAGTAAGGGCGTTTCGCCAGCTCAGTTGGCTCTGGCATGGGTTGAAGCACAGAGAAATCGACTTGGTGATGCTGGACTTGTTGCTATTCCTGGTACTACCAAGGAGAGAAACCTTCGTAGTAATGCCGAGGCTGCTTCGTTGAGTCTTACTCCGGAGGAGCTCTCTGCTTTGGAGGAGGCTGTGCCTTGGAAAGAGGTGGAAGGTGCACGCTACGGAGCTGAATCATCCACTTGGGAGAGTGTGAAGAACCGCGAATTGACGCCTGAGGAGGCAGAACAAATTGGTCTCAGTACTACTGCTCAGTAACAAACAAACCTATGCTGGGGGATCCTGCTTCAGGAGCGATTTGAGTAGTTGAATCGGTGAACTCATTTCAATGCCTATACCTTTGGCTCCATGTCTTTTCGCTATCAGCTGTTTCCTGATGTAGTTCTTTCGCTCGTATTTAGATGCACTGTGGCCCCGTGAAGATGCCGTACTGATGTATGTTTACGAAGTACGCAGCAATCAAAAGGTAGAGTCAGTTACTGATATCTCAGAATTTGAATTAAAAGCTTATTGCGGAAAGAGAGAACAGAACCTGTGCACAACGCAACGCGTCTCTACACAACGATCCCCTTCCTTCCTTGTGGGAACCATTTTAGTACTGGTTCATTGTTCCTCTTCTTTACCGTCGACCATTCTCATTCCTGATTTATGGTATTTTTGCACCCGTACCGCTTTCCCAATTCCGAATAAGCGGTAGAGATTATTTTGTTTCTTTCGTTATTGTAGGCCCTTAATGTTTAATTTCGTTTAAGTCTGGAAGCATCTGTTTAAGATATTGGATTGCTTCTTCTTTCTTCGCAGGAAACAAAACACTTGTGCGGCCTTTTTTTTTTAATAATATCGTTAATAGATTTTACCGTTCTCATCCGCAGTCTGTGCAACTGGTTCTTTCTAGTTTGATTTGTCAACTGACATTGCAACACGTAGTGGTTTACATCTTTTTATGCCCTGCTTAGGCATTCACATTAATATTTCTTTTCTGTGAACGATGCAACTGGATATGCCTCAGTTACGTACAACGGTACCTTGTGAACAAGTGGGCCTACAACAACTCGGGTTTGGCTGAGTGCGAGTTCGTGTGTGTGCATGTTTATATGGGCTCATGCCCCTATTTCTAAGACTGCTTTCTGGACTTATCTAAGAAGAACTGCTCTGTCTGCTGATAAACCATTAACTTCTCTGGCCATGTTCTTATTACTGATTCGACGTGGAGAACTTGCCTTTCTCGAAGAGGTGGAAGCTCTCTTATTCACAAACACGGGCGAATACGTTAAAATACCTGAGGCATCTTGGACCAACGTGATCTGGCGTCCAAAAAGTTCATTGACACCGTCGCTAGTGCGGCCAACGGGAGATGCAAATCTGATTTTGTTCGCTTATCGACTCGCCTGTCCTGATATGTTTTCAAAGAAGCATTCTCTTTCTATAAAGGGCAGTACCTCTTCCGATTACTCTGTTGCTATCTTCGCATCTACAAGCCCCTCCGCTTTTTTGAGCAGCGGCGGTCCATCATCTGTAGATGGTGCACGTTGGCGGCACCGAAGCAGGAAATGGTCAGTTTCTGGGCTGCAGAGAGGCATTTCTCCTTCTTGCTTTGTACAGTTTTGACGAGTGTCCCACCGCCAGCTGTGACAAGGCGACCTGTGCCTGACATAGCGACATCTTCTCCCCTACATTGAACAGATTTTAAACAGTGGTAAAAGCCGGTAAAATGACTCAAACCACTATGGTTTGAGTACCGGCTTTTACCACAGGCAGCCGTGAATCGAAACCGAAATTATCTCGTACAAGGATACATAGGTAGTAAAACAGCTGTGAGCCGTCAGAAAATAAATGAAGTCGTTGACGAGTCAGGACTTCGTTATCAGAGGTGCGAAAGATATAAGGATATTTTTATACCCCTTTACCCCTGTTTGTCCGGGCGTATTTGTGACTGTTTTGCCATAATGTGGAATATGACTCACTACTTTGACAAAAACATAGTCCTCACCCTCTTTTCTGGTTATTATCGAAGGATTTTGACTAACATTTTTCGAAAAGTGTTGACTTCGTCACGTGGCGAAATAGCGAGCCACAACTACGCTGCTGTGTTTTAGTGGGGACAACCTTAGGTTAACGGTCTATTCCTTTAACCCTGGGTATATAGTATATACCCAGGGTATATACTATATACGAAGAGTAAGGGTTGCGAAGGGGGCAAGAATAATGGGTGCAGGATTATCTCTTAGCCTTTCACTGTTGAAGATAGTTTTTCTGCGACGACAAACTAACCTCAATGAGTTGTACTCATCTGAAATGTAATCGAGTTCTTTTTAAGGAAGTTTGATAAAATGTTGTCTCTACACCTAATTTGTACTGCGCATATGCTATATAATGTTTAACGTTTGTGACAAAACGTGCCTCCTTCAAAAGGTGCTCTGCCTGTGGATAATGTCAGTTGGGCCACTCAGTTGCAGTGGAATGGACATTGGCCTAGTTGAAGCGAGTGATACAAGATGTACAAGGGCAACGGGTTGTCGTTCCGCAAGAAGACTTCAAATCATGCTCTGGGTTTGTCTCAGGTTGACAGCAAAGAAAATAACAATGGGTATACAGGAAAAACAACAAATAAGATCAGACTTTAGAACGAATCTGCCATTTATGAGGACCCAAGTAGTTGCGAGATGTTTGTTAATTTGACATGCCCTAACAGGAACGAGGATGATTTCGGTTTTGGCCCTGCTTGTGGTGTTAGACACAACTTGCAATCATTCACTCATTCAAAGCTCTGCACTATGAATAATGAGTTTCCACGGATGAATCTATTCAGAATCAGCACCTATGAACATAAAATGCATAAGTGGATACTCGCTCTAAGGGGGTTTCCGTCGTATACAAAGGTAAGGCGACTTTTGGTACTTGGCCAACAATTTAAGGTATGTGAATTTAAAAATGCACATGTATAAGGGAAACAAGTGGCGCTCTAGTAGCCCTGTACCTCGTGCTTTCGTGATCTAACGACGAATTCTCTCTCGCTACTTCTTTTGATGTTTTGTGTATGGATATGCTCGATCCGTGTAATGAGGTTCCCTGCGGTCGCTTTTATCTGTGCCTAGATGAGTACTGCCACAACTGTTAAAGCGCACTATGCAAATGCTTGAAAGAAAGTCCCAGCTGGCTGGTGGTGCTTGCTGTAGATTTGTATTAGTGCCTCGACTTTTTTTTAGACTTTCAAGGCAAAAGTGTCTAATCTTCGCAGTGATGCCCGGCGATGAAGCCACTGGCACTAGAAAATTTATTCAATTGAACTCGCCTTCGTAATCAAGGGTAGCCACCCTTTCTCAAACTATACAAACTATGCAAAGGATTTTTGGCTTACCAGAGCCACGCTGTGTACTGATCTGTGCGAGCACATTTTGAAGAAGGCATCGCAAGACTATGCAAAGGCTCCAAGAATTTGTATTGTGAACTGTGACCATTCTTTCACATTCGGCCACATCAAGTTGGCAAACGCCGAACCCCATCTCGAACTTCGAAGCTAAGTCACTTTGAGCCAGGCTAGTACTGACATGAGGGATCGGTCTGGAATCCCTGGTGCCGAATGTTTTCTTTTTCAAGCTGCGTCCTGGCATCATCTATCTTTTGTAACACAACACATTACCAAGGATAAAAGCACAGCATAAGCAGATCGACAAAGCGTGACACGCTTTTGCCTTTCTTCAAAACCAATGAAACAAGACAACAGCCCTGTTACATTCAGCGTCGATTGAGCTCCAAAACAGATGCGTGCTTTCTGCCAGAGATGTCAGAGCGGTAGCAAAGACACAGGGGTTCTGGCTAACGAGATATCTTTATGCACATCATATTGGTGCGATGAAAGATGCGGGAATATGTGTCAATAATCCAAGATAGAATGCGCGTTTCTTACATTTGAAGATCGCGTTTTGGTTTTTATGCTACATGGTTCTTGTTCAAGACCAGCTCCTGTTTTTCGAAAGGCTCTGCACTGATATCAAACAGACATATATATGTTGATGAAAAAACATCTGAGTCCCGTCCAGTTCGCCTGGACTCGTTGTTGCGCTGTTGATCTGAACAAATACAATCTGTCTATCGGTCGCCCACAGATTGCCGACGACAAAGTGTACAGAAGATCGTGTGTCGTGTGGAAGCAAGAATCCGTAAAAATAGTTTTGATCCATGCAGCTTCTCCTGACTAACTTAAGAGCAAAGTTCTTAAGAATAACGATGAATCGTACCCTAGGTTTTTCTTTGGTTCTTCATGTTTACTCCCCCCAGAGCAGCATTGATCTGAACCTTTGTCAATACTTCATTATTCTGGACCTATGCAAGTCCTGGCGACACAAAGAGCTGTTGAATCAGATCTAAGATTGCGCTAGAGCATAAGTAAAGGATGCTTCCTATGATAATAGAAGAACAGGTTCTTAGTGCTTGGATCTGCTCGACACTGCGACACATAGTGTAGCTACGACGGAAAACTCTATGTCAAGAGATGTAAAGGAATCTTGAGTTGTAATGGAGGCGCTGTTCCTTCTGCACGGGAGGGCCAAGGGTTAAGAGTTGTAACGAAAGTGAAAGAAGGGCCGGGTAGGGCGTTGGAGTACTTAAAGAGAAAGATATGATTTGTAAAGAAATGCTCTTTCGGGAATTGCAGCGCACGGCCATAACTCTACACACATATCACATACAGTTTGGAGGTGTAGACACAAAACTACAAACAAAACGATATGGTTTTCAATGTCATAAAACGAGGTATCTTCACTTTAACAAACAAAGGGTAAAGGTTGCTACAACTGTTATCGACATCACCACTATGTGGTCCCAGAATCAACAATGAACGCACCCGCACAACAAAGAAAACAGAAACAAGAAAATAATTTGCTTCGCTGTCCGCATCAGCACTACGTTGTCCCCCAAGCAGCGACGAGGACACCTGTAACAGAACGAAAAGAAAAAGGAACAAGACACGAGTTAGCTTCGCACTACCAACATCCCTAGTGATACTAGTAGAAACGATGGAACGGGGTCCAAGGCTGTTTCAATGAAGAGGTGAGTGGTGCAAGCAAATGCAGTGACACTACACCACCCCAATTCAGCAGTTTGATCCGGGAACCGGATAACCCAGATCCAGTCGGCAGTCATTGTTGTCGAGCAACACATCTTGCAAGCACGACAGTTGCTCAGGTAAGGTCAGATCATCGCGGGCGCAAAGCCCCAAAACTGCCTACTGGATTACTGACGACGAGCCACTAGAGGTCCCTCTGCAAACACGACAGCCCTTGATGCCCCTGGGGAGACTCTTACCCATCCACTCGACTTCGCCGAAGCAAGAGGATCGAGCAGGGACAATATACGCTGTGTGTCGGATTTCAGAAACAAAGGAAACAAACGTCAGTGACTTGAAAACAAAAACAACACACGCATAAGAACAAAGGAGTGAGGAGACAATGAGGATGAGAGATACATACCAGCAGGTAGCAGCTTACCCCGGAAGCCATAGAATGACTTGGACATGAAAAGTTCACTGATTGACGAAGGTGGGAGTAGCAGGTTGGAGCGTGGGCAGCGACCCGGGAGGTCGTTAAACTCGCCCAAGCAACCGGTCAGCTTGCCAGTTGCCCTCGCGGACCTGGGTGAATAGTCTTGAAAAGTCACCCGCGTAACTGCACGTACGCAGTCGGTCACGGGCCCGCTACCGGAAGAAGATCCAGCCGCTGTTTCCCTGAATTTTTCCCTCGAAGGAAGAGCTCCAAAGGAGCCTCTGGACCGGGGTTTTTTCCAGGGTTTTCTCGGAGGATCTACACTTGGATCAGACGCCGCAGCAGGTTACGCGCCGGTTCTTACCCCCGATCTTGCCGCTGAAATGAGGATTGGGCGGAAAGGATGTCGTCAATGGTTTCTTGGCGGCCAACGTGGTACATGCGAATCGCCTTGTCGTGGTGTGCCCCTTACCCGAGGACCTCTAGAGGTTGAATGAAATGGTGGAATGAAGAAGGCAACAGTCCTCGGAAACGAAACGATTCTGCGGTTGAACACGCCTAGACACCTAATGCATTCTTAGTATAGTAGTAACCCAGTGTGTGTAGCACGACTCCGGGTTGTAGCTAATAGCTATCGTACGAAGAACGCGTTATAGGTTGTAGGGGTCCTTAGCAAACCCCCGGGCTAACATAGAATTGATGTTACTCGTTCGTAAACAGAGAGAGAGAGAGCGTGGGCATTGGCTTTAATAGGAAAACAGAAGAGAAGCAGTGTGACAGGGGATGGTATGCACGTAGATGCGGGAGCATGTGTGAAAATGGAATCATCAGCTGTTTCCTGCCATTTCGTCGTACATCAAAGGCATGGGATTGTAGTTGAGAAAATGGCAAACGCTTTCATTTGTTCATGGAGGTGAGCGACCAACGAGATTTGGACTTGCAATGCACTCGGGCAAGTTATTCGTTTCTTTCTTGGGTAACATCATGTATGATATGATGGATTCGAAAGAGTCGCGAGCGTCGCCGTTGTGAATGTTTGCGTGGTCCCAAAGCGTGGAAGAAGAAGTGTGACATTGGGATAGAGTGGGGCAGGGTTCTTCGAACTCCGTGGATTCTTTCGGAAAGTCTTTAGGCATGCGATTGAAGAGAGAGGTTCTCGGAGAATAGAACGTCTGCTGAGCAGTAGGGTCGACCCGTAATGCGCAAACTTACACTCACGCACATATCGCCGAGCCAGATCTATTTACTGAGAAAGGTACACAACAAACTGTTGCGAGACTATGGCGAGCAAGAGAAGAGACGCAATGGCCATGAAATGCGTGACGATTTGACTCAAACAAATATGAGAACGAGCAGAAGGAGAGGTAGGAAGCCAAAACTATTGCTGTTGAAGACGAGGCGTGAGGATAGTTTACATGTGTGTGTGTTTTTACGGGCACGTGCCTGTAATTCCGAGGCTGCGGTATTAACTTTCTAGATGTATTAGGCGAAGCATCTATTCGACGGCTACCTCCCATAATAGACAGTTTATGCTGTCGCAGGACTGGCTGCTGTGGTTAGCACAAGAGGCATTACAATAACGAGAGCAATAAAGCTCGTAGTGGCGAGCATGTCATAGGGCGTTCGCCGATTGTAGAAGACCAATGTCGCGAGGCCTTGCAATGATCGGAGAGCACGAGTTGGTTGCTAGTCACGTAAGCGAAGTCGTATCGCCCTCGTGACTGGCATTTTGGTTGAAACGTATTCGCGCCTAATCCAATATCAATGTTTCTGCCTGCTTGAATGCGGGCTCATTATAGAAAATTGTTTTGATCACTTAGTTCTACGATGTCCGCACGGAGCGACATCACAGCGGAGAGGCTGCCCCTCCTTTGGGAAGGGCAAGGTCTTAACGTTTAGTTCGGAGTTAAAAACATCAGACAAGCTGCTTGTATATCTATAGAGAGAGAGAGAGGTTTCTCGTTGATCAATTCCTACCTCTATATTGCAATCAGGTACCGTTGGTAGTCATCCCATACAAAAACGCACACACCAAACAACTGGCAACTCTTTACACCTACATGCCCATACTACAGAAGAAGGCCTAACAAGAAGACAATAACTTGATAAAGATGCACGATTTCCTTCACATTTACTGCAAGGGAATACAATATCAGCATCATGCTTTGGGTGGAGGGGTCCAACGAGGCTAATTACTGACTCAAAAGCATAGTGGACGGAGCGCAGAAATCTAAAAGACATCGAACACGTCTTTTGCTAGACTTTACAGACTTGCTGAAAAGCACAACACCATTTTGCTTTAGATGGTGTTTGGGTATCTGGACATTGTGAGATAGATCGAGACAAGAGAGCAGAGTGGCCGCAGAAATTCCTTGGTTTCCTGCGGAGAGAAAACTATCTTTAACCAGATAAGTTGTACCCTTATGTCGTAGTTAGACATCAAAGGCCCACAGTAAAGAAGAAGACAGTAGACAAGCTAGCCAAAGAAAATCATCCTTTTCCTTGGGCAGAGCAAGACAAGCTTCCGCTGGACTTTTTGGAAGTTCGGTAGAGGCTGAAGCTCGATCTTGTTACATAGCCACTAGTCGATTAAGCACCGGAATCGCTTGAAGAACAGGTAACCCTTCGACGTACGCAAACGACTTTTTCGTAGGTTTCCGTGGGGCATGCGACAGGACCGCACCCTGTCTCTACGTATTTGTTGAATAGAAAGAGCTACTGCCCCTTAGAGCTCAGGCATTGAGCTAAAAACACCGTTGATCAGTTTGTCATGAGGTGTAGAAAACGCTCCAAGTCTCGACGAGATGTTTTTTCGTCTGCAAGGGAAAGACAAGACTACGAGTTACAGCAGAAGTTAGTGACGAGAGAGAGAAGTAATTTGATAAGAGCTCCTACCACGCTTTCGGAATTAGTAACGTGCGCCCATAAACAATTCGTGCATATCATACATCAGCATTCTGCAACGATCGCTACGCAAAAGAATGCAGTCGTGCAAAGCTACGAGGTGTATCTATCTATCTAGACAACCTTGGGCCTCATGCCGAGTCCGCATTGCGGTGTGTTTCAAACCAAAAAAAGAGCACAACATTTGATCTACAGTTCGTCCACCGCAAAACCTGACAGGAGGTGCAAGCATAACCCTTCCTTCCCTCCATCCAAACAATATCTGCAACTTCCAACGATCGCCGAATGAGCATCATAGGATCGAAAGGACAACGTATCGTATCAACTACCAACAATCGGCGTCACTCAATATAAGGATTTCAGATCTGTCCGTGCTTTCGGAATTGGTAAACGTCGCCCAGGAGCAACAACTACAACAACAGCATCAACAGCCACAAGAGCTCACAAAATGCTTCAAGCATTGCTAAGCCGTCTCCGCACGCTCCGCGCCCCGCGTTCGCCAAGCGGACGCGCGCAGCAACTGCAGCACGACGCGGAGCGGCTCTACGCGGTACTCAACAACAGCGCTTCAAACCCGAGCGTGGAACAGCTAGCACACACGCTCAACAAGCACCTTCAACACGAGGTGCACCGAGTGTTCCATGCCACTTACAAGGCTCTACTAGACGGGAGCACGCCGCTTCAAACCGGGGTGCAATTGCGCTTGGGGTACGTGCCACTCGTGCAGTCGTCCCGTGTGCAAGGCGCCGGCAACGGCCTTTTCGTCCGAGGAGAGGCTCGCGCAGGCTCGTTGTTGGCCGTTTTCCCGGGGCTGTTTTTCAACATGAGCGACGTGCCCTCGCAGCTATCCGACCTAGCTATAGCGCGTTACGACGGAGTGATAATAGACTCCTCTCATCCGATATCAATCAACGTACCGTCACAGCAACAAGACGAGCGTGGAAACGACGTTGCAACCGGGCAGATGGAACATCCATTTGCAACTGCACACTACGCGAATCACGGAATGCCAAACGCTCTGCAATTCATGATAGACGTGCCAAGAAACAGTTTACCATCACACATGTACGATTTGGTTCCAGTGCGAGCGGCTCCCAAGCAGCGCTCAATGCTGAGCATTTTGGACAAATGGGCGGATCTAGCGTTCATTCAACGCGTATCCGGGAGTGAACTTTACACAAAACAAGGCGAGCACGTTCTCAAAACGGTGGGCCTACTGGCGTTACGCGACATACACGACGGCGAAGAAATCAGGTTCAATTATCGTTTCAACCCACAAGCAAAGCAACTTCCACACTGGTACACGGATCCCGAACCCGAAGTGAGCAAGAGAAGATGGCAACAGTCATCAGTACTATGGTAGAAAAGAAATAGCAACAAAGCAACAAGGAGAATCACAACATGCCTCTCATACGCTGTCCATAAACACCCCTTCTGGAAGCATAGACGGCGCCGAGCGCAACAGCGGCGCCCCCCAAAGCGGCCAGTCCGGCCACTTTAGGTCCGCGAGTGCTCTTGAAAAGAGCGCCCGCTAGCGCGCCAGCAGCTGCGTAGTTGACGGCGTCGTCCTGACAAGTATAGTTGTAAATGGCGCTTTCGGAGATTGAAAAGGCCAGGGCCAAAACGCCCGCAGTGTTGGCCAGGAGCGCGGCGCGTCGTCCCACACCGTTGAGCACGGCGTTGAGTCGAAGTCGAGAAGACTTGCCAGCAGACTCTGCCAAGGCGGCACGCAGGCCCAACGCACCGCCCACACAAGCACCCGTAAGATAGCTACCACCTGCCAAATAGGTGAGCTGTTCTCCCCAAGCCTTCTTCCTAGTTGCGGCATAATCGTCAGCAAAGACGTAATCGACGGGGGAGCGCGGCGCAGAGCGCGGTTGTAGAATTGTCGGGTCGATACTACGCAGCCTGGAAAAGTCTAGGGCGGGTTCTGCGGAGCCGTTTGGGGGCGTCGGAAAGATATCCAACGGCTGTTGCTGGGAGACGGGGTCGAATTGGGCTGCAGGTTGGTCGTCAAAGGGGGTGGAGAAGGCGTCATTGGGGTCGGCGTGTTGCGTGAAGTCATGCGAAGCGGGAAGCTGTTGTCGATAGGGGTCCGCGTAGGGGTCGGAGAACAAGGAGGCGTGCCCCGAAGACGCTTCACTTGCCGACTCAAGCGGCTCCGGCGGCGGCGGCGGCGGCGGCGAACTCCAGAACCACGACATGACGACGACGAAGCGGTGCGCGTCCGCCAGCGCGTCGTTGTCGGCCGCAGACGCCGCGCGCACCCCAAAAGGACATTCCACTACGCTGCAAGCGTCGGCGCGCGGCTTACACTGTCACCCCACGATCCAACCGCCCACCGCCACGCCTTGTGCGTCGCATCGCCATCCTCCGTCACCATCGCCATCGCGTCCGCGTCCGCGTCCCCGTCGCGCTCACCGCCACCCGCACCATAAAAAGCGCCTGCCGCCGTCCATCTTCGCGATTGCTCCTGCGACACTCCGCCACCCTCCCCCAAAAAATGACTTCAGCCCCTAACCAACTCTCCCCTCGCCGTTTGTTCGCCGCCTTCGTCGCGCACCACAACCCTCCACCCCCTCCGACCTCCTTCTCGCCGCGCTGCTTCCCCCCCGCCAGCTCTCCCCCCCAATTCCCCCCCAAACACTCCCACGCCCAACCCCCTCCTCACAGACCTCTTCACGGACGCTCTGCTCCGCGCCTCCCCCTCCGCCCTGCTCTTGCTCCACCACCTAATCTGCGCCTACCCCGCCGCGCTGCAACCGTACCTCTCCCTGCTGCACACCTCGCAACACGCCACGTTCACAAGCGCCTACACCCTCTACCTCAACAAGCTTCTCGCGCACCGCGCCCTTCCCTCCTCCCTCTCAACCTCTCAGTCGCCTGCACAAATTCTAACCACGCTGCACAGCAAGCTGACTCTGCTAAGCGCGCTGCGAGCCGCCGCGCCGCCGGCGGCTTTTTCCGAGATCGCAGCGCTTCTCAGCGCCGACATGCATCTCCTCGCCGCAGACCTTTCCGCCGCTCTGCACCCCTTGAGAGAGGCCGTTCGCAGCATGGACCAGCTGTTCGCAATTGCGCTGCTCCACGCCGTCCGCGAGTACACCGTGACAGTACAAGCGCTGCGTGCCGCATTTCCGGCCCACCTGCTGCCCGAATTCGCAGATCAGTCGCCGCTTATCACTGATCTGTGCCAGCTTATTACCCCCCCATGGCTAATTGCGCCTCCAACTCGCAAGCGATTAGGCAGCCTAACGGTAGCGCCAGCGCCAGCGCCAGCGCCAGCGCGTCGCTTTCCGCGCCGTCTGCGATCACGCCGCTTACCGCCGCTCAAATCTTCCCGCATGGCGAGAAGACTGGTCGGGGCTGGCATTGCACGTTGAGCACTAACAAGGGCGACAAGCGCTCCTCCCTCCCCCGAACAGCGCTGCTGCGCGCACTGCACATCAAACGTGTGGTTGGTGCGGCCACAAGCAGTAATCCGTACCCGCCGAACGTGAAGCAGGTGCAAGCACTGGTTCTCGTGGCGTCGCACGCGCACAAGCGATCAATGTGCGGCGTATTCAGTTCGGCGCCGCAACGATTGTGCGAGGCGCTTCGATCACGACTTGGGTCACGCGATGCGGTTGTGGTGTTGAAGGCTACCATGGCGTGTCACCATTTATTGAGGGCGAGTGGTAATGGCTGTTTTTGTGATATGCTGCTTTCGCAGAGAAGGCTGTTTGACAAGGCGCGCTATTCGGATGAACATGGGCGACAGCGTTTGACGCGTTTGGTACGGTGTTACGGGGCGTATATGCTGCAACTGTTGTCCATGCGCAGCTTGCTGCGATTCCCGACGTTTGAAGCTGTTCGCGACGCGGTGTTCTTTGACAAGGTTGCGTTGGCGAGCGTGTTGGAGGCTTTACCGGTGGTGATGTACACGGTTCGGTTGGGACTGGACGTGATTGAACGGTGCGTGGTTGCGGTTGATTGCAGCGCGTCGGCGAGCAAAATGGTGGTTATGGACGTTGGGCAGTTGTGGAGCGCTGTGTGTGGTGTGATGGTGCGGTTGCGACGGGAGGGTGGTGGGGTGGGTTGGGGCGATGAGTGTGCGGGACTGGACACGCTGATGAACGATGTGGAGCACTTTTGCAGCCTGCACGAGGCTGTTGTGCAGGCGTTGAGGGATGCGCGCGTGGAGGAGGAAAGCAAGGCAGTGTTGCAGATTGGGGATGCGCGCGCGTTTGTACGCGACCTGCAGCTGGAAGGGGGGGAGGAGATGGGGGTGAGGAGGGAGTTGGGGCGTTTGGGAGATGGGCTTGCACACTGCGGCGACGACGCACGGCGGAGCGGGTGAAACAGCTGAACCGGGTGCTGGAGGAGGAGGGGGGGGGAAAGAAGGCGTCGCCGGCATCGTCGGAGAGCTCGCACAGGTCTGCGAAGAGCGTGCGCTTCGCTGAGCCGGTGGTGGTGGTGGTGGGGGGGGTGTGTGTGGGGGGAAGGGGACGAGGGGGAGAGGGGGAGGGGCGGCGGCAGGAGGTGAAGGGAGTAGTTGTAGTGATGGGGGCAGCAAGAGCAGCAACGGTCAGCAGTGCGAGTGCGGCGACCAGTGCGGCAGCGTCGTGTGCGGCGTGCGGCTGGCGGAGGCAGTTGCGCGCTCGCGCTCGGGGGGCGCGCGCGTGACGCGTGCGCGCGCGCGCCGCTCGCCAACGCACGGCTGAAACGCTGTTTTGCGCACTTTTGTGCACTGTTTTTCGCTCCGCGTGCGCGCGCGTGCGCGCGTGTCGCGCGCGTGTCGCCGCGCGCACATGTGGTCGCCACGGCGCGCGCGCGACACGCGCGCCTGCGCATGCGATCCGCAACGCGCGCCTCTCGTGAGCGCCGCGTGCCGAGCACTCAGCCGCGCGCCACTTTTGTTTCGCGCACGCCTTGCACCGCTCTCACGTCTGTCGTGGCGCCTGCGTCCCCCCCCCCGCGCGCGCGCCGCCCCCCCCCCCCCCCCCCCCTCCCGAACAGCGCGCCCGCGCTCGCTGCGCTCCCCCGCAGGCGCTGTGCGAGCGCCCGTTGTGTACGTGTGCCACACCCCGTTTTCACGCCCCCCGCCTGCCGTCGCACGCCTTTTAAACCGCCTTCGTGTCGGCGCTTCCTGCCCCCTCCCCCCCACCCTTCTCGCTCGCACCGTCGCCTTCCCCGCCACCCCCCACCGCCCCTTCCCGTCTTTGTCGCTTCGTGTGCTTTCCGTTCTCCCCGCCTTGCCCCAACACGCTTGTGCCTCCGCCTACCCTCCCTCCTCCAGATCCTCACCCTGCCCCCCGCTCCCTTGCCAACATTCGTCCCCGCCTCCCTTCGTCCGCCATGAACTCGGCGCAGCAACAACACTCTCAACAACTCATACCCAGCGCTTCGCAGCCCCGCGCAGTGCCGCATGCACTCTCCAACCCGCCCGTGCACGCAGTCCCCCCCGATCGCCCCTCGCTCCGCTACTCCGAGTTGCTCGACCAGCTGCGCGCCGAATATGAAGCCGTCGTCACCGAGAACAAGACCTTTCGCTCCGTCAGAGAGGAGTATCAGCGAAAGGCCGAACAGCAACTCAACGACCTCAACAACATGGAACGCGCCTTGGAGGAACTTGAACGAAAGCACCAACACATTAAGGAACAGTATGATTCCGAAATCGGTCGACTCAAGGCACACGCTGCGAATACTGCCGCCCTGCCCTCTGCCCCCGTTGCCGTCACTGCGCAGCAGCAGCCGCCGCACCAGCCACAACAACAACAACAACAACAACAACAACAACAACAACAACAGCAACAACAACAACCTCAGCAACAACCACGCACCCAACAGACTCAGCAGCCCCACGTTTCGCCGCATGCTTCCGAGCCCTCTGCTCAGCCTACCGCCCCGCAGTTACAGCAGCATCACACCCCGCATTCCGCCCCTCCGCACCACTCCCCCGTCGCCGCCATGCCCAAGAGCACAGACGTACCGTCCATGGTTGCGCGTTCTGCTGCCCCCAAGTTGAGCACCATCCCGCCGCCGAGAACCCACCTCGTTGCCGATGCCTCTTCTGCAATCCCCTCCTACTCGCCTTCCTTGCATGCTTCGTTTGCTGTGTCCCGAGCACTTGATCAGCACCATCATTCCGCCATGCCTCACCCGCACCAACATCAACAGAAACACCACCCCTTACATCCAGCCCAAACCCCGTCGGCCCACCCGCCCATGCACCAGTCCGCCAGTCACCCCATGCAGCAGCCCACTGTTGCCCAGCCGCATCACGTCAAGTTCCCGCGTCTTCAGGCACCCGCCACCCATCCGCAGCCACAGCCTCCCCATGCTTCGCTTCCTCTGCCCTCTCCGGCTACGCTCGGATCAGGCCCTTCTGCCATTCCACCCATCATGCACAACGCTCCGCAGAACCCCCCTAGGGGTTTGGCACCGCCACCGCCGCCGCCGCCGCCGTCCAAGGTGCACAACATTGACTTGATGACCAATGGCCCTACCCACGACGATATGATGCAACAGCACCCCGTGTCCTTCAAGAAGGACTACGCCATGACCGCTCCGCATGTTCCGGCCAGGGGTCCGCCTGCTATGATGGCTCCGAACACCATGCCTGGCCAACCGCCTCTCACTCAACATACATTCAGACACCGCCCACCTATGGGTATTGCTCAGCTTGGATCCCAGCCGCACCATGTGTCTATGCACTCCCAACAGCCCTCGCAACCAGATGACTGGACCGTCACTCAAGGGCGCACCGCAAACGGCTCCAAGGTTAACATGAAGCTTAACCTGCAGTACACTCTGCCGCATGGCTCGGTCGTGTGCTGCGTACGTTACAGCTGGGACGGAATGTTCCTTGCTACTGGTTCCAATCGCTCGGCAGATATCTATGACGCTCAGACCGGACACAAGGTGGCTACCTTCTCTAAGGATATGAGTGCTGAGCCCACCGAAATGCAAACGCCCGACAGCTACGTCCGAGCAGTTTGCTTCTCGCCGGACGGCAACTGGCTCATCACCGGCGCGGAGGATCACGTTGTCAAGGTGTGGGACGTGCGCAGCCGCACGGTCAAGCACAGGCTCATTGGACACAGCACTGATATTTATT
This sequence comes from Gracilariopsis chorda, assembly GCA_003194525.1. Lineage (NCBI taxonomy): Eukaryota > Rhodophyta > Florideophyceae > Gracilariales > Gracilariaceae > Gracilariopsis > Gracilariopsis chorda. The sequence goes on from NBIV01000360.1 coordinate 17,311, forward strand.
CGGTTGATGCTAGTGCGAACAGTCAGTTTATTATTTCTGGGTCGGGAGATAAGCGCGCCAAGCTTTGGAATTTGGAAACCGGCGCCCTCATGTCTACGCTTGGCGGGGAGTACGGCCCCACCGACGGCATCACATCCGTTTCCGTGAGCCCCACCAGTCAGCATGTGGCCGCAGGATCGCTGGACAAGATAGTGAGAGTGTGGGACGTGGAGACCAGTCGCCTTGTGAGACAGTTTGAGGGACACAAGGATTCTGTATATTCGGTTGCATTTTCGCCGGACGGACGCAGCATTCTATCTGGGTCGCTTGATAAGACGCTGAAACTGTGGGATTTGGCCGCGTCGCCTCAAATGTCTAACCAATGCCGCTATTCGTTCCCGGGTCACACCGACTTTGTGTTATCGGTTACGTTCAGCCCAGATAATCGGTGGCTGATCTCAGGCTCTAAAGATCGCACGGTACAGTTCTGGGATCCTCGACAACCTAGCGTGTCTGTGACTTTGCAGGGTCACAAGAACTCGGTCATCAGCATAGCTCACAATCCTGCGACGCACACCATGGCTACAGGGTCTGGTGACTGCCGCGCTCGTACATGGAGTTATACCACCACTTACTAACACCGCGAGGCTGGCAAGTTTGGCTTTTATTTTTCTTTTTTTTTTGAGGGGAGGGGAGGGAGGGTGGCGGTGGGGGGTAGGGGTAGGGGTAGGGGTAGGAGTGGGGTGGAGGACAGGGGGACGCAGGAGGCAGATGAACGGGCTGAAGATGGCGTATGATCGTCAGTACACTCTTGTGACGCGTAGAGCAAGCGGAGTTGGTTGTGGGGTTTAGGTTTTTAAGGTAGGCGGTGTGGCTAGTGGCATACATAATTTTAAGTGGTGAGTGTGTGTTGGAACTTCGGCAATCACTGACGCGTGATCCGCTGCTGCGCGAGTCTTGCAGCTCAAGACCCTCTCATATTTCTGTCTTATGTGTGCGTGTGTGTGAGTGCTTGGTGTGTGTACATGCAGAAATTAGCTTTTTTGCGAGTTCTAAATCGATGGCCAATAAAAAAGTCTTAAATTTGGAAAGACCGCGCTGCACAGTAACGCTGCGCCGCATCTATCGCGCCCTGTCTAACGCAGTAAATGATAGATCTCTATGGCGCTTTTCTACCGAGAAACGGCCATCAATATATCGTTCAGCCTGCTTTCTGGCTCGTTCTGTGATCTCTTGTTCCGAGACGGCTCAGTTTGGTCTTCCTGTCTTGTGCTTCCAAGCCGTTATGTTATACCCGTTGTCTCGCAGCTCCAGCACCTGTGGTTGTTCTTGGCTGATTCGTTGCAAGGCGTTGTCGCTTTGCGCACTGCCTTCGTGGTGTCAATCGCGAGGGTAGGCACCACATCACAACAGCTGCTTGCATCCTTCGAAAGCTTTCTAACGCAAGCATGACAATACTGCGCACGCTGAAGAATAAACGCAAACTGCAGCTTCGTGCACTTCATACAGGTTTTTATGGCAGCGACGTGCGACACAACTAATGAGGAAACGGCCTCAAACCGCGAGGAGGGACGCTTGTCCGCTTGCACATTCACCTGTAAACTGTGATTGGGCACTACTACTAGACGTCTCACGCAATCGCGACCTCTTCTTTCTCGCGTGATCTTCTCCAGGAGAACTGATTTTGACTGAGGGTGCTGCTCTTTTCTTTTCCACACCCTTGGCAATTTGATGTTCTATCTCAGCCCGCATCACAGGGTTGCCAACAATCAGCGAAAGTGAATCGCGATGTGGCTGCAGTAGAACACAGAGGCAGTCCATGATGTTCTTAATCATCGGCGAACGACGCTTCTCCAGCATGTGCCGCAGCTCAAGAAGGGAAGGAACCATCGCATCGCGCAGTTCGCATTCTTGAACCTTCTTTAACAAGGCTGCTTTCTTCGTTTGCAATTGCTCATTCTGTTGGCTACAGCTGCTCGCAACCTTTTCCGTTTCGTCATCGGCAAATTCGTCAACGCCACCGTCGGACGCTCGTGCCCGTGAAAATGGGTTGAGATGTTCTGAAGCGAGGAGCGCCAACACATCTTCGACCACGCTCATGACGGAGGGAATAGACAAATCAAGCTTTTCATCGAGCACATTGGAAAGGATGTCTGTGCGCAGACGCCCACAAAGTCGTACCCTATGTTCCAGACGAATCCCTTGCAGAAACGTGTCATAAACGATACGTCGCTTCGAGTAGTCCTCCAACCCAAGATCGGCCGTACACCTGCTTGGTGAGCCTTTGGCAAAGCTGTTATACGTTCCGCCCTCTAAGCAGTTGTTCAAAACGAAAATGAGCTCAACAAAAGAAACAGCGAGAATTGAAGCGTTTTTCGTTGCTATCACCCGGAGAAGTGCAAACTCTGCTGTTGACCGAACTGTACTGCACGGGTCTAACAATCCCTTTGCAATATGGTAAAACAACCGTCCGGTGCGTATTTTGATGTAGTCCTGCTGCAGCAGATCAACCAAAGACGTAATCACCTGTACTCTCACAAACTCAGACGGGTCAAGGAGAAGGGCGGCGAGTCGGGGAACAAACGGTTCCACGACAGCTGTATAATGACGACATAGGTCACACAACACTATGACGGCGTTACTTCTCGTAGCACTGCTGGTTGCGTTATCCAGTTCATGAACGAACACTGATAACAGACGCCTTGTTAGCGCTTCACCGATTCTCTTAGGCTTGACGATCTTTCCCTCAGTTTCTTTTGCCTGATGACACGAATCAGCAAAACCTTCACTTAAGCACAGCTTGCCGAGCGTTGTGATGGCCAGTGCACGAAGGGATGACGAAGTCTGAACATTGCTGGTCATCGCCTCGACAAAAGTAACCACCGAAGAAGGCGGTGCACTTCGCATTCGGAAAGAAACGCAAACACTTCCAATGATATGGAGCAGAGCAACAATCAAATCATCTTCAAGCCCTTCCTCGTTCTCAGATAGAAAAGCTTCACACTGTTCCAAAATCTCGTCCCCAAGACCTGGTGAAAGTGCGCTGAGCAACTGAGCCGACGACGCGATAAACGATCCGTGCTTCCATACGCGCTTAGTCTTCATGCGTGGGAAGAGTACGGGAATCAGCAACTTTTCCAGTTTCTTCTTCGACTCTGGTTTTAAAAGACTGACGAGACTGACCGCAGTTACACAAGCGGTGGCGTTATGACGGGAAACAATTTCATCCAGGAGAGTTTGATTTCCAAGTGCACGAAGAACAAGTTTTGCGCCAGCATTGCCACTGCTTGCAATCGCTTCAATAACAATCCACGATCCGGCTCTAACGCCGCCATCTATTTCTTCAAGATCTTTACGCCGAGCAAGATCAACAAGAAAACCGAGTTGCAAAGTACTGAACTCATTCTTTCGAGCCATAGACACCACAGCCTTCTTACAAAGTTCAACCAACTGAAGACGACCCTCCCCAATCTGTTGTAAAAACAAGTGTGAAAGGCTTTGAGAGCGGTTTTGGGATGGAATTGAACAGGCGCCGATGCCGCTAAGGAAGATGGTGTTCACATTTGTGATACAGACTTGTTGGCACCGAGAGTCTGTGTCGTTGAGAAGCGGCAGTACAGCTTGCATCCACAGAGGGAGCACTTCTTGCAACACCGAGAACCTAGTAGCGGTCCCCGAGAGTTTGAGGACGACTTGAGAGAGATGCTTGACAGCGGATTGCCTTACCAATGCGGAGGTGTCATTACAGCGGAGATGCATGGCGTGTGAGAAAGAGAGAATATAATGCTCACTCTTGCGATCTGTGATCGAGACGTCAACAGCGCCATTCTGTTCTGATGCGTCAGCCGTCGCTTTCGTTTGCAGGTCCTGCGCGATGGAAGATAATGGAGATATCAAGTGCTCACAAACGAAGCCAACAAGCTCAAGTGCATTTCGACGCACTCTCGACTTATCATCGCGCATGCGGAACGGCACGTGTTCCATGACCGGACGCAAAACACGCTGTGTCAGCTGTGCGTCGGCACGACCACAAACGCTTTGTAGACAGCTCAGCAAGGTGAGCAACGCAGCTGCTCGCACTGTTGGAACGCGATCACTGACGCGTAGACAAAGTGTAGAGACGAGTTGACAAGCATCTTGTTGATTTTGGGAAAAGAAGAGTTGCACATTTTGAATAGCTAACAGACGAACAGACGCTCGGGAATGAGTAAGTGCTTTGATGAAGAAGGTGTGCAAAGAGGTCTTGGATAGATGAGAAGATGTCGTAGCAACATTGTGAATGAAGGTTGCCACTGTTGCACGGGTTTCGGCCCTATCTGGAGCGCGCAGACAACACGTTTGTAAGAAGCGTAGTAGAGGACATGGAAGGTTTGCGGAGGGCGGTTCGGATTCGGAGTCGGGTTGAGGATGTTGTAGAATGTTGTGTTCAACATTTGCAAGTTGGACGATGATGTCGGTTAAGACGGCGCGATTGGGAGCGGGAAGACGGGTTGATACAAGGGGTATGCATGCGTTATACGTGAGTGAAATGACGACGGGGTTGAGATGGGGGTGAGCGAGGATAGCTTGGAAGAGCGGGAGGAGGAGTTTTAAGAGCTGAGCGTTAGCGTGACGAATGAAATGGGCGATAGTGCGAAGCAGGAGTGAGACGGCGGTACGGTCTGAGAGGTCGATGAAGCGGTTTTGCAGAAGGCTTAAAAGGAGGCGGGCTGTTTGAAGAGGGGTGGTTTGTGCTTTCTGTTCGTGAGGAAGAGTGAGGGCGTGTAGTGAGGCGTCGAAGAGGAGCTCATCGTACGTGAGCGGGGCGGTGGATATGAGCGTGAGATAGAGATGTGCGGCTGGGAGGGCGTTTGAAGGTGGACGAGCGTGAAGAGCGGATAGGGCGCTTTGTTTAATTGCGGTTTGGAGCGAAAGCGCGGGGGTGTCGGTGGAGTTGGCGGAGAGGTCTGCCTTGAGTTCGCGGAGACGGTGCTCGACGGCGGTTGTGGATGTGTCTGGTGAGGGCGAAGATGGCATGGCGAAGAAGGCGAGGCGCGATGAAGCTGCGTTTGGCCTGGACTTGGGGTAGATGCGGGTTTGACGAAGATGGGGCATTGGCACGGAAGAGCACTTTGCCGTTTTGAAGGTTTGAAAGTTTAAAAATGAGGGCTTTTACTTTGCGCGCTTCAAGAGAGACGGACGGACTCATACGTCCGGAGTAGAGTCTCTTCCCGGCGGGCCGATGCCGATGGGCACCCAAATCCACACCAGCGCGACGATGGAGACGAAGGCGGCAACAACGGAAGCGAGTTGCCATGACGCGCCAGGCACGCGCGCCAACACAGGGCCCAAACCGAAGCTGACGAAGAAGATGCCCCACAACGGGCTATACAACGCTACGTACCGCGCGTTAAACTTCTCGCCCCCAGTGCGCGCTACGACGCCTACAAGCGCGCCTGCTGCGGCGGCACAGCACACGCTTACCGCCAGTTGATCGGTGCTTACGCCGGGCACAAAACGACATATTCGACCTTCTACTGTTGCGCACTGTTGTACGGCTTGTAACGCCTGTAGAAGCGCTACGTCGGCGCCTGTTTCTCGTACGTAGAAGGAGTTTCCGTATCGGTTTGCTAGTTCGTTCCAGAAGGATGGCGGTAGTTTTTGTTTCACTGTTTCGCCGACGCGGAAGCGTAGCAGGTTCGGGGAGGACGGTTCTGCTACTATGAGCACGGAGTTTTCATCCTGTGGAAAGACGGTTTGGATTTTACGTCCGGGAGCGGTACGTTCGCTTTGGGTTAACAGGGAGATACGGATGTTGGCCTTGTTCTGAATGTCGGATAGCGTTGTTTGAAGACGTTGACGTTCGCCAATGGTCAACACGTTTTCCAGGTCGAGCAGAGAGGGCGTTGTTGGAGACGGTTGTGGGGGCGCTTGTTGACAGCGGGGCGAGCAGTATGCGCGACGTTGCGTTGGAAACGCTCGCGGTGGAAGGAAGGCGGCTGACGTGGATGAGCGCATGCTGAATGCGATGCGCCCCGCCATGCGGGCGATGACATGGGAAACAGTTTGTGGAGATTACTACAGGTAAACTTTACCTAGATAGATAGCAGTGCGCCGTAACGGCAGATGCAGCACATGCCATGCAGCACATGCCATGTGCCAATTCTCCATCACAGAATTTTTTTCGGCCGAAAGCGCACAGTATCTTCCAAGGGTAGATTGCTACTCCCGTCGATCCTGAATGGGCAATGTGCTCAAGAACAGCTCATAAAAGCTTGTCAATCCGCATCACCCGCGCACTCCTGCATCTTCCTCCTCAGCCATCCATTCCCGCAACAAGTCCTCCGTCGCCGGCGACCATCCCCACACGAAATGGCCGCCAATCTCACAGATCCGCTGATCGCACGCCATCCAGACGTCTTCCCGCTCGCCCCAACCGTGCAGCAGCTACACGACCTTCTCGCGCCCTTCAGCGTCGTCGACCGCTACACCCAACCCTTTCAACAAAAGTTAGCGCCGTACACCGCCCAGTTCGACGCCCATTATGAGTCCTACTTCGGTCCAATTCACCCTCTCTCCACCAAATTTCCCCTGATCCAGCCCCACAAGGCCGCCTTCTTCGGCCTGCTCTACCTCGCACTCGTCACGATCATCATGCCCGTATTTCGAGCCGCCAGTTTCAAGCTCTCTCTCAAGCCGGTTATGCGCGTTTATAACGCCTTTATGGTCGTTCTCAGCTCGTATATGTGCGTCCAAGCCATTCTACTGGCGAGTGCTTCCAATTCGTCTTTGTTCTGCGTACCTATGGCTGCTGGTCAGGCTGGAGAGCATATGGCTCAATTGGTGTGGATCTTCACCTATTCGAAGGTCATCGAGTTTTTGGATACAGTCTTCATGGTATTCGAAGCCAGGTATCGTCAAGTATCATTCCTTCACGTCTATCATCATCTCACCATTCTGGCCTATTGGTTCACCATATTGTGGATGGCGCCCGGATCGGACGCCTACTTTTCTCTGGCTGGAAACAGCTTCATTCACGTCCTCATGTATGGTTACTATCTGTTGGCATCGTTTGGCTACTCGCCGTGGTGGAAGTATTACATTACCAAGATGCAAATCTTTCAGTTCTGTTGTTTCTGCGTGCAGAGCGTTTACGTTGGATATGTCATGACCGAATCCCGTTGCAGTTTTCCCAACGTGTTGAGTCGCGGTTTGTTGTGGTACATGCTCACCCTCATAGCACTCTTCCTGCACTTCCTACTCACCAACAGCAAGTCAAAGAAGAGCCAGTCGGCAAAGACAAAGACCACGTAAACAATTTCAGCACACACCTTTTGTAAAGAAACAGTTATCCACAAATCTCTATCATTCTTCAACGACAAAAAACGAGAGTCAATGTACTTCTTTTTTTTATACTAATCAATGGATGTCGCTTTCTCAACGCATGGAGCAAGTTCCCACCGAAACATTCACAGACCGCCTCAAGCAAAAGTCCGCGAAGGGAACAACACCTCTCTTCGCAAGCATTCATCCCGTACAACGGAAAAGTCAGACATGTCATACCTACTACACAAGCGATACACAAAGCGCTTCATCTCGTACTTCTACAGATATAACTCACGAAAGCCACACATGCCCACAAGCACACATAAACTTCCATACGAGAAACAAGATAATAAGAAAAAGAAAAGCATCGCCAAAGCCAAAAAGGAAAAAGAGAGAGCAGCAAGTTCATCAAACATCCAGTTACGATGCTGCACGAGGCGTGTCTTCCACAGCCGATGGTGCAAAGCAACACAGCAATTTGTTCCACTTGCCATTAGTTTTCTTCTTAGAGTCATCGGCGTCTCTCGACTGTGTCTGAGCCGCCGACGCCACCGCTTTGGCCTTATCTTTAGCGGCACTGGCCTTCTCTTTAGCGGCACTGGCCACTCCGACACCAGCAGATTTCACCTTATCCGCCGCCTTCGTAGTCGCCTCCTTACCCTTTTGAGCAGCTTCTTCAAGTTTACCCTTCGTGGCATCAAGCCCACCCTTCACCCCTTCCTTCGCCTTGTCCGCGCCCTCAGCAGCAGCATCCTTAACCTCAGTGCCGGCTTGAACGGTCTTTTCGGCAGCCGCCTCGGCACCTTCCACAACCGCCTTTGTCTTTTCTCCCTCCGTGGCGTTAGCAGCAGCCGCTTCAGCAGCTGCGTCACCCGCACCCTCAGCGTCAGGGGCAGCAGCCTTCACGCCGAGTGCCTTTTCACGTCGTTCTGCAGCTGTTGCGTCGTCAAGGAGTTCCTCTTCTTCAACGTGCTCGAGAACATCATCGTCTACCGGATGTTCACCGCCACGGTCATCCACGACCACCTCATCAAGAACCTCTTCAGAGATAATGTTAGTGTCACCCTCTCCTGGGTCCACCGCACCCTTGTCGGTGGTAACCTCCTCGACAACCTTTTCCTCAACGTCCTCAAATCGTTCTTCCACCTCTTCTGTTGGCTGCTTCTCGTCTTCGGCAACCATAACGGCTGTGCCGTCCGGAGAAATGGCGTCTTCCACATCATCGGCCACGTGCGTACTGAGCGGGACAACGGGGTCGGAAGGCATGTCGGTTGGTGGTTCCAGCGCCCTCGCCTTCTCCACAGCGCTGACCTGCTCAGTTTGCTGCAGCTTTGTATCACCCTCCGGCTCAGTCAGCTTCTCCTCAACAACAACAAGATCGGGCTCAGCACCAGTGTCGGCGGTACTGGTGTCACGGCGCTCCACAACGACATCACCCTCCATCATAGGGATAGGTTGCGGCGGCTCGACGTCTCCAGCAGCAGCAGCGTCGCCGTCTTCTGCAACGGGGGTTGGGGCGGGCGTGAGCGGAAATTCACGACTTGCTCCCTCCTCAGTGTGCACAGTTTGCTGCTCCTTGTCCTTGCGCTGCATGTCGGTATGTCGATCCACAATATCGTCAAGTTCCTTACGCTGCGAGTCAGCGTGGCGATCAACAACGTCGTCGACTTCCTTACGAAGAGCGGCATGACGTAAGGCGTATTCCTGGTCCTTCTTGAGCATAGCGTCGGCCATTTCCTTTTGATGGGCGGCAATCATAACAGTTTTCTGTTGCTCAAGCTGGTCAATTGTGGTAGAGAGACGTTGCTCCGAGAGCTCAAGTTTCTCAATGCGCTCCTTAAGGCCGGTGTTATCCGTCTCCAAAGAAGAAGAGCGTTCCTTAACATGGACGAGTTCCTTCTCCAATTTTTGCTTGTCAGACTTGAGCGCAGTGCTTTCGTTCTCAATTCCGACAAAGGCAAGATTGCGAGACTGCAGCTCGGTCTTGGTGTGGTCCTTCTCCTTGGTGGTGGTCTCCACCTGAGTTTGGAGATCGGTGCGCTCCTTGAGGAGAGTGTCGCGTTCCTCTGAAAGCGTAGAGATTTGGGTGGTGAGAGCGGTGACTTGAGCAGCCTTATCAGCAAGCTGGGTGTTGACATCGGCCTTCTCCTTGTCAAGCGCATCAATTTGGGTATCAGCACGGGTAAGCTGGTCAGACAAGGAATGGCGCTCCTTGTCAAGTTTGTGCTTCTCCTCCTCAAGTTGAGCAATTTGGTGGTTGAGTTGTTCAAGCGTGTGCTGCGCCGCGTTGAGCTCCGTGTTGGAAGCGTGCAGTTGGTTGTTCAAGTGGTTTTCCTTGTCGGTGAGAATGAGAATCTGCTGTTGGAGTGAGGACAGTTTAGACTCATACTCGGAGGTGAGCACTTGGTTGTCCTCCTTGGACTTTGAGAGCTGTCGCGAAGTGTCTGCAAGCTTGAGCTCCTTCTCCGCCAACTGGTCAGTGAGGCGTTTGTTCTCCGCGGCAGCGGAATGCTTTTCGTTTGTAACGGCCACCAAAGCGAGGTCACGTTCGCTAACAACAGCGTTCAAGGAGTCCTTCTCCTTCTGGGTCTCAGAGCGAAGCTCTTCAAGTTGGCGGTTCGCAGCGTCGAGCTTGAGCTTGACGGTATCGAGCTCACTAGCAATGGCGTCTCTCTCCGAGCGAAGCGAGTCGACATCAGCGTGGCTCTTCTGCAGGTCGAGTTGGGCGGTGGCCAGCGAGGCGGAGGAAAGCTGGAGGTGGCGATCAAGTTTGTCGGCGCGGGCGTGCTCGGCGGAGAGGGATTTGACCTCCTGCTGGGCGACGGACAGTTGAGTGACCAGGTGGGCGTTCTTGTCCTCCAGCTCCTTGTTGACGGAGAGCAGAGTTGCTGTCTGGGCCTCGGACTTGAGAATCTTCTTTGCCAGAGAGGAATTCAAGCCGGCTACGGCGGCGAGTTGCTTCTCTGCGGTACGTTGAATTCGGTCAACCTCTCTCTCAAGCTCGGCGTCATGGTCGGTGCCGACGGGAGGCACAGCGGCGGTTTGCTGCGTCATATGAGCAACTGCACGGATGGCACAAGCACAACAAGGAGACGCTCGGGCACGGGGGTTGGCAAACGGGAGTAGTGCGGTGGGGGAGAGGGTTGGGTTGGGAGGGTTGGGAGGGAGGGGTTGGGCGGTGAACTGTGACGTAGGCGTGGTACGAGGGGGGCTGGGGGGGGGGGGCGGGTTTTTTGATGTGGGGCGGCGCGGCACCACGTTGCAAGACGACGGGCGCGTCGCGTGGCGGCGGCTGGCGAATCGACGCGCAAGGGGGGCTGGGTGTAAGCCGGGGTGGGGCTCTGCAGTTGGGGGGTCACTGCGGCGCGCGGCACGCGGCGCAGAGCGCGCGCGGGGCGCACGCGTGCACGGTGCGTGTGTGCCGTTTCATATCACTGCGGCGCGCAAAGTGGCGCCCGCAGCCGAGCTCGCAGGGCACCCTTGCGCCAAGGGGGGCGCGCGCCAATGTCTGCGTGCCCTTATCCACGCGCGCGCGCTTGCGCGCCGGCGCCGGCGGCGGCGGCGGCGGCGCGCTCGCTGCGAGCTTGCGCTTGCGCTTGCGCGCGGGCGGCGCGGGCGGCTGGCACGCCTCCTCGGCGTGGATGAGCGCGCTGATGGGGAGACCGCCCGCCTTGCGCTCCATTCTGATGCGCGGCGGCGGCGGGGCGGAGCGTGCGCTGGGGGGGGGCGTTCTTGTATTGCTGGAGGAGTGCACAGTGACAGCTGCGCAACGGCAGGATGCGCGCTGCGATTGTCGCCCTGTCAGCGGCGCGCTGGCGCTGGCGCTGGCGCTGGCAACGGGCGCCAAGCGGCGCGCCCACACGTTGCCGTTGGCGGCCACTTCAACTGCGCTCGGGTGCTGCGCATTGCGTTTGCGCAACGACAGCAGCGGCGGCGGAGGCGGCGCGGGACAGCGGCTGATGTGGCTGCGGTTGCGGCGCGCCTCATATCTACCAACAAGCGCCACTCCACGGTGAGTTGTTACGAAACGCTCCATTGTTGCCATCGTTCTTCTCGCCGCGCTCATTGGCGCCTGGCGCGCCGCCAATGTGCCCTTATTTTTAGACGCTGTCTCTTCCGCGGAGTGCACCCGCCGCTGCAAGTGCAACTGCTGCGCGCCGCGCCGCGCCGCGCCGCTTGGAAAAGCCGCCGCAATGCATTCTTCCGGCGCTTCCCCCCCCCCGTGAGCAGCCCAGCCGCTGCTCCCGCCCGTCGAAACGCGCCCCACCCCCAACTCGCCGCCTCACAACGCCCTGCTGCGCAAAATGCATCTTTCGCCCGCACACCAAATGCATTCTTTCTCTCCCCGTCCGTAACGCACCACTAATGCGTCCCCTTTAAAACGCGCATCCGTCTGTTCAACCCACCACACAACAACAACAACAAAATCCCCTCCCCATCTTCCACAATCCAAACCGCGAAACGCACACGCTCCCGACTCCACACCCTACTCCCAACAAAGGAAACATGCCCGCCAAAAAGTCATCATCCGCTTCCAAGTCCTCATCCAATCAACGCTCTCAAATCACAACTTCTCTTCCACCCGCCAAGTACAAATGCCCGATAAAATCATGTGACAAGTCGTTCACCTACACATCGTCCTTGCAGCGTCATTGTTCCACTTCGCACGGAATCTCCCTCTGACCGCGCTTTCCACGTACAAGCGTGCCCGTTTTGGCATTTGCTACCCTTGGTACAGGACAACGCCTTGCGGATTACTTCTTGATGCTGTTGTGCCTTTCGTCAGTAAAACTATTCCTCTTTTTTTGTCCCGTGTTTTCCGTTACCGCTTCGGAACTCACGCAACTCAAATATCTACACTTTCATCCGCTTACTGTCACCCTTTAACACTTCTGAGCCGCAACGTGTACAAACAATCATACCATCCAACCCAACAGCATCCACCTCATGCATGTGCTCACGCTATGGAAGGAGCCCATGGCTCCAACTGTACCGAGCTGTCGTCGCCTTCGAGCTCAAGTGTACTAGGCGGCGCCGGCTAACGTGTGCGCTGGCTACGTGTCACAACAATGCATATATACCTCACCTCACCTCACCTCATCCATCAAACTCTTGCACGCCTGCCCTTGTCATTCAAACGTCACCCACCAACAGTTGTGCCACAGCGCGCTGTGTTTTGCTATGCTTTGCAATGCACACCTGTCTCAACACTATTCGCTCTCTCATACAAACACCTTCACCACAAAGGGTGCACCCTCACCCGTTCTATAAACAACTACACACGCATGCATCTTCTTCCTCCACTATCTACAATTCCGTCACAAGCTCAACGTCCCAAACCTCGGAGAGCACCAAATCGCCTTCAGTGCCAAAACATCGCACATATACCACCGACTTGCATTATTACCAAACCCAACATATTGCTCGCACCTAACGATCTTCAAACAACATCTTTCGCAAATCTACCCCGCACGCACACATTGTTTGCTTGGTTTGTCTGTTTATGCGCAGCTAAAGCCTAATTTCCAGTAACTTCCGAAGCTCACATGCTGCGACATACTTCTCCCACAAACTTAAATACTCGTCACTCACGTGAGGGGACACATCACCAGTAAAGCACAAAGTATCAGTAAACGGAATGCCGATACCAGCTGCACCCCAGTCGAACAGAACTAAACTGCCATCCTCGGCCTTCAATACATTATCGTTGATGTCGGTGCGTGTTTTGTTTTTCCAGTCTCGTCGGACGAATATTGATCGGAAAAGGCATTCTTCACTGCTGCCACGGAAGAAATAGGGTCTCAGTCGCCGGCGCTTGGTTTTTTGCAGGCCACGGTGAGCTATCGTCGATGCGAGTTGTGCGCAAAGCATGAGGAAGCGAGCCTATGTGCGAGGTGCTAAGCATAGCGCGAAGAGCACAAGTCTTCTTCAACTACCAAGCTGCCCCGTCACTCCGCATTCTTCCTTCCAGCAATCTCTTCTGTCAGGTTTTTCTCTCTTTTCCATTTCTCCCTGTTCCCTCAGGTTGTGATGAACTTGCAACAAGGTTGCCGATTCAACGCGTGGTGCACGATCACAAGCGACCATGTCCATGCTCCACCTGCAGTGCCGCCTTGCGCAACGAGGCCTGTGCGTCTGCATAGCACTAAGAATCAATTCCTGTGAAAAGGCCGCAACAAAAGTAACATACTCTGTAGGCGACGATCTCTTTATCGCTGCCGCGGGACGGCAAGCCGCCGACGAGCACGGGGATCACGCCCACTGCCACCTCACCCGCTGAAACGATGTGCGACAGCCCAACACCCCGAATAGTCTTCAATCGTTTTTTCAGCTTCCATCCTTTCTCATGCCGTTGCTTTCAACAGTCTAAGTTTGACGAAGTTGGCTGCTTGAGAGCATTGGCAAGTTACAGTAATTTACCCCTGTGGACTTAAGGCCTAGACGCCGTGAAACTCGTCCTCCAAAAATTATAAAGCCCATCTCCAAATTCTGTCCTCCTCCTTGTAGCGGAAGTTACCCGTCACCGTTTCGTTACGGTTTTCAAAAACTTGGCAAATAGTTCTATGTATTGCCAATACCGAAAACGAATTCCGGACATGCAACGACAACGTGAAAGTCTTGCATTGCGCCAAGAGCTCTATTGGCAGAAGCTCTGACCCCAACTTACCACAAAGTTTGTGGCACAAACGTGCTACACGTACACGCCGCGGCGTACATATGGCTTGTGATCAACTCACGACTTGTGAAAATATCACACCATTGCTTATGCGAACTTGCGTCCAAAACAAAAACAAGGTATCAGCGCCACACAACCATAAGCTCCCGCGCCTTGTCAAGATCAGCATCCAGGCTTCTTACACCTTCGAAAACCAAACGTTTTTGCGTCGCCTTACCATATGCAACACATTTTGCACTTTACAACCGTCCCTACGTCAATCCGCTTTGTCTTTCTATTACTATCAATCCTCAGAGGTGGGTGTACGTGTAGAAGCATTTCTTGAGCGCATCACGGATATCTGTCGTCATGTCCATCTGCAACCAATTCCATTCAAAACAATCTTTAGACACTGAGACAGCTTCGAAGGGCTAAAAAAGAACTGGTGGACTGAGGAGTGTTTCAATGTCTATCTTTTAGCAGTAAACCCAAATGGAAGCTTTCAAACACAAACTACGTGCAATACGTGTTCTTATTAGTCTCTGGCATCTACAAAAAAACCCATGCAACTAGAAAATCATCTGCTTAAGTACAAAGGCACGTTTAAAGCGATGAAAGAACGCCATTTGAAACTGAACCATTTTGTGGGACACTACCGCATATTAGGAGGACATCCCTGTGCTTCAGTGTTCTGCAATCACCCGTACGGAAGGTAAAATGTCTTCTGGCTCGAAAGGCTCAGAGCTCACATAGAACGATGGAGTTGAGAAAGGAGTTCAAATCAGAGAAGCACAAAAGGGATAATTCTAGTGGTAGAAGCGACGATTTGTTTCTCAGGGTATCAAGAATGAAGGAGTTGCTCACCTTTCTGATAACTAATCATATGCTGCCCTTTTTGGTGCTCAGACGAAAAGAAGGACAAATTCAGATGTATCAACTTACTAAGCTTTTGAGCACCCAGATTATTCAAGAGGTTCCAAGCGTTCTGAAAAGTGTAAAACTTGAATCCTATTATTCTAATATGCTCGCTTGTATGAAATATTCTATTGTCACGGAAATTCCCCGCAGTTATGGAACCTTGATATTTGATGGGCGGACCGATGGGAACTCAGAGAACGTAGTTGAAGTTATGATTTCCATCACTGGACTTAATCAGGCGAGGCAAACGGTTTTTCTGCGCTCGGTATATATTGGCTCAAAAAAGTTTTATGCTGGTCTTTATGCTACACTTGTCAAAAAATCAATGGCACACTTTGGGGATATGAGAAATTTCTTTGGTATCACAAGTGACAATGCGAGCGTTTGTGTTAGTGCTAAAGAAGCAATGGCACAGATGTTCAACTTCATGGCACCAAACCAAGACCAGACACATGTTGCAAATTTGCTCATGCCGGATGTTGGTAGTTTAAAATGAATCTCAGAGATTCTGCGCACTGTTTCTGAGTTGGTGAGCGACTTAAGCAATTGACCGAAGCTTTTTTCTTCAAAGACCTTCAAGAATTACACATGATTCGTTGTGAAACAGTGGGTGGGTCACAGGCACAAAGGAGTATGACCGCTATTCTCTTGTTTTGTCACTTTGTACGGCAGTTCTTCCTGTGGAGCAGGCTTCTACGCGGTTTTCCAATTTTGAAGCTATGCTGCCGTCGTTTTTAAGGAGCAAAGAAATTTACAAAAAGCTCATTGAGTCTCACGACTTTGACGCCAATCTTTTTCGAACGCGCAACGAGGCACGAAGAGTAATATTCACTTCTGCAATGACAGACGCCTCCTTTTATGATAAATGCCTTGACATATACCACATTCGCAGAGTCGTCCGTCAGTACTTGAGATAATTTGACCACGAGTTGTCGTATATCTCTGAGGTGTTTCCTGTGACCCGCGATTTGCATCGCCAACTATCTGCATTCCCTCTGACGACAAATTTTTCACTGGAAAGAAGACAGGAAGTTCTGGATGTTTATGATGCTCGGTTTCACGGCCGTGGTGACCGTATTTTTTTATTGACACCTCTAAATTATGTAGTGCAATGCCCGGAAGCGGAAGTGCACCGAAAGACGTTCGGGATCTTTCTTCGTTAGAGGTGAGCCCAGTTGGGTAGAGCCCTTTCACCAGTGGCACGACTATGTCGGGTTGTAAGGCCGAGGCCACCAGTCGCGACTTGCGCAGGGAGGTTGAGGCAAGAATCGGGTATCCGCAGGAGCGGTGTATGAGGGTGGTTGTCCTCTAGACCTCTAGAGAGGTGAGGTTTCCACGTTAGTGGCACGTGCGAACACGAGCCGTGGGAAGCGGGAAAGGCACCCTGTAAAGGGAAAAATAAGGGGGAGCTGATTCACGAGTGGCGTGACGAATACTAACGGCAGTGCCGGTAAGTAAACCATATACAAGGCTAACACCAAGACAGCTGGAATAACAATCCGAATACTCGGGTCCTTTAGATAGGCAAGGGCGTTAGACTCCCGTATGCAACGGTGCTTCCCTCCAAGGAGGAGTAGAGAACACGCGAAGGCGGTGAGGTCTAGAGCCAATTACCCAGGTTGGGGTCCCTTGTTGGGGAAGGTTTACTGGTGCGACGGCAACCCACCGGCGCACTAAGTACTAACCATCCCAGAAATGGGTGTAAAAACAACAAATAGAATTAACTAAACTACTCCACTTTGGTGGTTCATGCCCACTACTGTGACCAACCGCCAATTGACTCTTCCGTGTCCCACGTGTCAAATCCACTATTAGTGGTAGTAGTTCATGCAATGACTACATTACCGAAACATTCGGGAAATCAACCAAGTACCAAGAATCCCTCTCTGAGGGCATTGCACTTCAAGAAACCTTGAATAACGGTGTAGATGAGTCCGCATCAACAGGAAAAAGGGCATTTCGGCTGGGCTGAGCAAGCGAAGCGGGTTGCTCGGGATGAGGCTTAGTGTGGGAGACATGTACTGCAGGATATGTGCGGATATGAGAAGGAAAATCCAAGCGAACCGCGTTTTTCCCAATGAGTTCAAGGATGCAAAACGGACCAGACCTTCTGGCAGATAACTTTGAGGATGCTTGAGCCTTGCTGTAGGAATCGATAAAAAGTTTACGAGAGACCCATACTTGATCTCCGACCTGATAATTTGGCACCTTGAAATGAATGCTAACCTCAGCAGTCTGATGAGCCTTTGCCAGACGGTGAGCATACTTTGCACCAGACAAAAGGGAACTCAGACGATCGAAGTCTCGGAGGGTCTCCACCGGTGTGGGTGCCTGGAATAGGGCATCAACAGGGGCCTTTGGGGCCCAGCCAAGGTCAACTTGAAATGGCGAGAGACTGAGATCTTCGGAGACAGCGGAATTGTAAGCAAATTCAGCACTGGGGAGCAACGGGTCCCAATCGTCCTGCTCAAAGGTACAGAAGCAGCGAATGTAGTTTTCCACGATGCGGTTTATGACTTCCCAAGCACCGTCGATTTAGGGGTGGCGCCAAGAGGCCATGCAAAGCTTCAAACCACATCGAGACATCAAACATTGCCAGAACTTGGAGTTAAAACGGGGGTCGCGATCGGATACTATGGCATCCGGCAGTCCGTGGTGTGGAAGGATGTTCTCAAAGAAAAGCCGAGCAAAATCTTGAGCTTGATCCGTTTCTTTGCATGCAACGAAGCGCACCCGTCGAGAAAGACGGTCCACCCAGGTCGAGATATAGTCAAACCCACGTGCGGTGCGGGGGAGTTCCACAATAAAGTCCGTTGCCACAAGGCCCCAACGGCGAGTGAGAACCGGTAAAGCCATCAGGTCGTTTAAGGTCTGCCCATGAAAGTTCTTTTGTTGCTGGCACGTGCCGCAACCAGCACAGTAACGTGACAAATCTCTGGATTTGTGCTTCCAATGAAAATCGGCCAAAAGAGCCAAGGTTTTTGCAAACGCAAAATGACCTCCAACAGGAGAGTCGTGCGCGGGCTCAAGAACCTTGCGACGCACCCCCGAAGGGATACAGAGTCGCCCTTTGTACAACAAACGCCAATCATCCAGGCGAAAAGACGGCAGGAGAGTTTCGATACCCTTGTGGTGTTTGGCGTCATTCGGCCAGACACCATTCAGGGCAGCAAAGATAGGCCCAAACTGTTGATCGGGGCCATAATATGCAATCTTCTGCTGTAGAACGGAGAAAGATTATGCGCTAGACATTAAATTAGACAACTCAACGCAGGGCGTGATACGAGACAAGGTGTCGCCAATGACATGGATCCGTCCCTTCTAAAGATTCACTTCACGGATATTAAAAGAGGCAAGCGTGTCCAACCATCGAGCCTCCCGACGTTTGAGGGTTTCTTTGTGAGGAAATGCTGGACAACCTGGTTGTCAGTAATGACATCAAAGGACGAACTCTCTAGATAACACCGAAAGCGCATGCGAGCGAAGACGAGGCCAAAAAGTTCCCGTTCGTTGGCCGTATAGTTTTGCTCGGCAGCAGTCAGCTTGCGCGACGTGTACGCGATAACCCGATCGCCATCAGAATCGTCAAGTTGGGTGAGGGTGGCGCCCACCCCAGTTTTAGATGCATCAATGTGAACACGAAACGGCCGGCCCCAGTCCGGAGGCAAGAGCACAGGGGCCGTGACTAACGCGGACTTTAAATTGCGAAAGGCGGCAGACGCAGCGTCATCCCAGCACAGAATGCCAGAACGCTTCTGTGTGGGACGAGTGAACGGGGCTCCTCGTGCAGAGAAGCGAGGAATGAAGCAGCAGAAAAACTGCACAAGACCAACAAAACTGCGTAACTCCGTTAGCGTGTGAGGGGTAGGCCAGTTGGTAATGACCTCTGTTTTTTCAGGATGAACACGAATCCCAGCGCGACTGACAACCAGGCCAAGGAATTCGGTTTCGGACCCCAAGAAGTCACACTTCTTCGGAGAGGCATAGAGCTTATGTTCTCGAAGCCGCTGTAGAACCGCACGGACATGTTCGAGATGCGCCTCGCGTGTACGACTGTAGATCAGAATATAGTCCATGTACACCACTAGAAAACGATCAATGTAGTCGTGAAAAAAAACTCGGTTCATAAGCCCCTGGAACGTAGCTGGAGAGTTGGAAAGGCCCATAGGCATCACCAGGTACTCAAATTGGCCATACTTGGTGTTGGAAGCCGTCTTTTCGATGTCACTAGGACGGAAGCGAATCTGATGAAAACTGGTCTTCAGATCCAGCTTGGAAAAGTACGAGGCCTGGCCCAACTGATCGAACATCTCGTCACAGCGAGGGATTGGAGCGCGGTTACGCTTCTTTATACGGTTAAGAGCGCAGTAGTCGACGACACCGCGAAGCCCGTCCCCATTTTTCACAAAGAACAAAGAGGCACCATACGGCGAGTGCTACGGCGAATCTTACCCGATTTGAGAAGGTCGTTGACATAGGCTCGAGCTGCAACCAACTCGGCTGGGAACAGCTGATAAAGCGTACGATACGGTGGTTTTGACCCCGGAAGAATGTCAATGCCCTGCTCGACGTCGCGTATTGGCGGCAGCCCTGCGGGCAGCTCAGGCTGGAAGACCTCCTCGAACTCGTTCAATATAGAACGCAAATTGTGGTGCAATGCCCCAAAGGGGAAAAACACCGAAAGACGTTCGGGATCTTCCTCTCACGAGGTGAACCCAGTTATGTAGAGCCCTCCCAGAGGTGTCACGGCGAAGCCGGTTTGTAAGACCAGGGATACCTGTCGCGACTCGCGCAGGGAGGTGAAGGCGAAGAATCGGTATCCGCGTGAGCGGGATGTGGTCCTCACTAGAGGTATGTTTCCACGTAAGTGGGGAAGTGTGAGCGGATGCGTACACGAGGGCCGTGGATAGCGGGAGTTGCTACCCTAAAAAGGGGGAAAAGGAAGGGCGAAGAGGAGGAAGAGAGGACGATGTGAGTCGCGAGAGCGACGGGGACGAACGGCAATGCCAGTAACAATATCCCTATACAGGGCAAAACACCAATGCAATTGGAACAATTATACTCCCAGTGATGGGTCCCTTTAGATGTGCAAGGGGGTTAGATGTCCCGTGGTTTACGGCGTTTCCCTCCAAGGAGGAGTAGAGTACGCGCGCAAGCGGCAACAACTAGAGCCAATTCCCCAGGTTGGGGTCCCTTGTTGGAGAAGGTTTACTGGTGCGACGGCAGTGCGCCGTCGCACTAAGTACTAGCTTCCCATAAATGGGTGTGAAAATAATAAATTATATTAACTAAAATACTCCACATTTCGTGGCAACATCCACTACTGTGGCCAACCCCCAATCGACCCAAAACCGTGTCCCACGTGTCCATATCCACCATTGTGGGGCGTAGTTCATACACACACTACACAACCGATAATATCGGGAAAACGATGAAGTACCAGGAATCCCTCCCTGAGGGCGTTGCACTACACAAATCACCGTCGGCATGAGAAAGGAGGGTTTGTTTCGGGGTTAGGGGAGGAGGATCACTGGAGAGACTGTTGCAACACGAAACGTGGCGGGAAACGGCCTGGTATATTGCAGTGTTACCTGGACATTTACGAAGAAGCTTTCGGAAGCGTTTCACGCCAAGCCATGTGACGCGCAGCTGCTGTGAGCGGACAACAAGGCGCGCCTTCAGAAGGTGCCCGGCGACGGATATAACCCGCTGCTCGTAGTCAGTGTCGGGTTTTTCCATAGCGTGCCAAGACATACCCAACAGAACGTCGTAACGACAATCTGCACCCAGCCAAATCCCCTCAAATACGTAATTGCCGACTTGAGTAGTCCGACTTGCAATTTCGGTGGCGATCTCATTTGAAGCACGCTTAGAGTGATTCAAGTCCATCAAGGTAGGCGTAAACTGTAGGGAATCTCTGTACTGTTCTGAAAAAACTTTGTCATAGAACATTAGAAGTACAGCAATCATCCTTCAATATAGATACCGGAATCGAATTAAACGTTCCGTCCAATACAAGAAGCGGAACACAAGGATCACTAGCAATACGGCTAGACAGATGCTCAGAAGGCGACACGTTTGAAACAAAAGGTCCTTCAGACATGCTCTTTTTTGGTTAGGAAGTATAGTTTAGTTTTCCGAGCTATCAGACTCTACGTTTTCGGCTTCGGCCAGAGCAGTAACAACGTTACCGACCGTCGCAAAAGAGTCCGGATTCCTCTGACGGTGCTTGTAGGGACGACATCCAGGCTTGTGAGACGTGAAGCAGGCGTTGTTTTTGATCTCCTCAAGACGCTGCTTAGAGCGTGCACTTTGGCTAACATTAGTGTTGCCGATGTCCATAGGTTCGGGAGCGCCATTGCCTGAGGGACCGCCTGATTACTGCCACTGGAAGAGCCACTTAGACTGAGACCCTGAAAGGCAGCTTCAATACGCATCGCAATTTTCGTGGCTTCTTCGAAGTCGAAGCAATTGGCCTTACGAACTTCGAATTGAATTTTGGGTTTCAGCCCACTTACGAACTTGTCCCATTTCTCACTGGAACCCATGTCTGGAACAGTTAAGACTATGTTCCTGAAGCGTGAAAGATAGTCAGCAACACTGCCTGTTTGTTTACAGGAGCGTAGGGCGTCACGCGCACGGCGTTCATGTTCTTCCAGAACAAATTCACGTCTGATAGCTGCCGTAAACTCTTCCCACGTCTGCGGCACAGCGTTGGCCTTCAGGACAGTGTACCACCAAATAGCGGCCGTGCCTGTTAGCAAAGTACTCGCAAAGGATATGCAATTTTCATCACTCAGTATCTCATTTCCGTTGGAGAGCTGGACGAGTTTGAAATACTGATCTACTTTGTACAGCCAAGTGTTGATAATCAGAAAATCACGATTGCCACTGAACACTTCAGGCTTATTTGGCTTCAAATTGATCGGCCCAGCGTTATTGGCAGCTGCCATAATGACGAATGTTCAGCGATTGCTACCAGTTCAACGAGGGATGTGAATCAATGGCAACTGGGTCGATGGCCCTTTCACTGAGTCTCTTCTGCTCTGCTGTGGGCTCATAAAACGCCCTCAAACCTATCTCTTCGCGCCCGTTGGTGCACGTCCGACACATTCCTGATTAGGGGATCGTTTCGGTCGCTGTGTCAGCGCCTATTTCCGACATACACAGTGCTCTGTTGCATACTCAAGTTATGAAAAACTTCCTTTCCACTTTGAGCGTGCAGTAAATATACTCACACCTACACGCCATTCCATCATCGAGTGCTTCCACATACAGCAAACTATTCAGTGCACTAGCGTACGACTTCCGCATTCACCAACGATTCGAGAAGTTGCATTTGCGATTCTTCTGAACCTAAGTCGGCATTTGTGCACCCCTTTCAATCAGCACAACATCTTTCATTGCGCTCTTGCTTGCGTGGGACAGCAAAATTACGTCCATATTTTTGCATAATCTTTCCTCAATACCTCGCAGTCATCAGCTTCCGCTTTGCACTTAACGCGTCGACGCCCTCTCGGACTTGCACTCTTTTTGGAGCTCGCTCTCAAATCATAAACTCTCTTGTAGAACTGGAGGAAATATTCGTCCATTCATACAGGCTCCAAGTAGCCTCCGGAATAGCTTTGAGTAGCCTCAAACTCGGTAACCCTTTGGAAGCACTGCGCTGGACCACAACCCGCTTTACTGGCAGTCATTTTTTGACTTGCAGATTTGGGGCAAACATTCCTCAATTTCTGCAACCTACAGACTTCCTCTTATTTCAAGACGTGGGTGACAAATAATCAACAAAGGAATTATTCGAGGAAATATTCCAACAAACTGTTCTTCGTCTTACCCATTTTTTGTTTCTCTTCACAACAAACTAGACGTTATGTTTCTATTTCCGCTTCTCGTGCACCAACGGAACCTTGCGTAACTGTGATCACCGGGAATGAAACCCCTGTTTCCTTTCCCTCGCACCGGTGTGGAGCAACGGGTTTGCGTAATGTCCGCGCGGATGCAACCGATAAGAGTGAGACCTAGTGCAGGAGAATGACCATTGGGCAGATGCAGTGGTGAAGTAACCATGGGGCTGGGCTGGCAGAGGTCAGAACATTGCTGGCCGAAATATTCCACGTGGCCAAGCTGGGTGCCTATGCAGGAGATACCAGGGGACTGTGCGAGTGCCAAGGCACTCTGGCCATAGGTTTTACTATGTAGCTAATTTTGTTTAATTTGTTAGGATAGTTTCTGTAGTGCAATGCCTGCAAGCGAGAAAAAATTCCGAAGATGTTCGGGATCTTCCTCTCACGAGGTGAACCCAGTGTAAGAGCCCTTCCAAGGATGACACGGCGAGGCCGGTTGTAAATCGGGGACACCGTTCGCGACAAGCGTAGGAAGGTAATTAGAAGCCGGTTTTCGGTATCGTTCCAAAGGAGGCAGTTGTCCACACTGTGGCGCACACATGACGGTAAGTCGGTATGAGCCACGACAGTGGGAGCTGCCCAAAAAGGGAAAGGGAAAGGAAAAGGAAAGGGAAAAGGGGAGAGAATGGAGTAGGGGTGCGAGTCACGAGAGGGACTCGGGCTCGAAGCAGCAAGGCCAAACAAACCATATATACGGGCGAATACCACAACAGTGGGTAGTAGTATCCCAACGATGGGCTGTCTTAGGCGAGCAAGGGGGTTGAACGAGCCGTTTGCAACGGGATACCTCTCCGCAATGGAGGAGTTTAGTACCGCCGAAGGAAAGAGCACTCAGAGCCAAGTTCGTAGAGTAGAACACCCTTGTTGGGGGAGTTTACTGAGGTGCAGCAGCGGCCGCCGCTGAAATAAGTACAGTAGACTACCCAGTGTAATAGCTAAATAAATAAATAAGGGCTAAATGCAGTAGTTCTGGGGGTGACTGCTTGCAGAATTAGACTCCTCGACTGGTGACAAATCGTACTTGAAATATCTGCATGGTGATGCGAAGAATCGTAGAGGTATAACCGAGTGACGCCAAATCGAGATGAAGAAACTAGGGCGAAAAGTTTGGGGGAGTTTGGATTAAGGGGTGACATAGTGCAGAGTTTGGGTGAAATTTATCACCGGTGGTTACCTTAGGGAGACAGGAACACAAAGCAGGGGTGAATGATAAAAATCTCACTGTTCAGAGGGTGACA
The DNA here is from genome assembly GCA_003194525.1 of Gracilariopsis chorda. Lineage (NCBI taxonomy): Eukaryota > Rhodophyta > Florideophyceae > Gracilariales > Gracilariaceae > Gracilariopsis > Gracilariopsis chorda. Next base: position 41,313 of record NBIV01000360.1, read on the forward strand.
GCTTTACTATTCGGAGGGTGAAAGCCTCTACTATGGCGCATCTCCGAACAGCTGACGAGGCTGGCACTGAGATGATGTGTGTCCTTCTTGATTGCATAAAGAACATGTGTAGCTTCTTTTCTTCCTTGCTGCGGGTCCACGTTCAAACCAACCCTTCCGCCGTACGCCAGCATTTTTAACTGGGCGGCCAAGAGGTGGAGGAAGTGCTTTCGGGATGTTCAAATTCCCTGCAGTTAGAACCAGAACCTTCGCCTTTGACATCACCTCATCCATTTCTCCTTGTGTAGGGATCACATAACTGACATCATTGTATATATAGCCTTCCAGCTGCTCGTCAGATGACGACCAGCAATGAAACGATGTATGTTTGCAGCTCCAGGTTTTTCGCATAAAATAGCGATTCCATAGAAGCATGGCAATCCATCCCCATTTGTTGAGTACCCGCAACAATACGGAGGTGTGTCTTCCGCATCAGGTAAACGTATTCGCCGTTGCACCGCTCCATCCGTAAAACTGGTTACAGTTGCCTCCATTCCCGCTGTACCGTTGCAAAACTTAACTGTGTCTTGATACATTCGGGATCGGCGAATAAGAACAGCAATTTGTTTCTCAATGTTTGGCGGAACAGGGTTATTCCAGGCCTCTGATGCCGACTTCCGGGTAAGAAATCCAGCTCTTTGGATATTAACCACCTTCTGCAACATCTTCTGTGGCTTTACAGAGCGGTTGTGATTTCTCAATGAAACGCTCATTTGACTCTGTGCCCCTTGTGACGTCACAATCGTATCTTCAAGGCCGGAATAGGCCTTTTATAGCTCTTCGGGATCAAACTTGCCGAGATTTTCCTTTTGCTTGTCAGTATACTGACGGAATATATGATCCACAGCAGCGCGGGTCGGTGCGTGCAGAGCACGCTCATAGACTGAGAAACCGATCGCTTTTGCTGCACCAAGCTTCGCTCCCATGTTTTTCTTAACGTGCAAAGGATCTAAGAACATTTTTGCACTTTCGAACACCTCCTTGTATGCCCGGTCGATACTTTTTTCCTGTTCCACAATTGTAGTCCGGGAGGGAAACATCAAAACCAGGAATGAGTTTGCATTCCTCGAACACTTTCTCCCAGGTACCGTAGTCTTCTGTCCCAATAAAATGAGCGAACAAGAGTGGCAACAGGTGCATATTGGTGTCGTAGGTCACTACTTCAAATGTAGTTCCATATGATTGCGGTCCCACGCCATCACAATGAGCAGCGTCCGCGGCAGCCGTTCTACGTCCATACTGACAATACGCAGCCGCGACACTCGGCACAAAGAGAAGCCGCCCATAATATCTGCCTTCATCGGAAATGTCAGTCATGTCGACGACATCTCTGTCGAACGTTGCGTCCGAAGGTAGCGTCTTTGCCGTCTTACATTGTTTGAATATATGTTGAGCTGCTTTAACACGTTGCTCTTTCATCTGAACTCCATTGATAATTTAAATGCTAACCGTGTGTCCGTACTTGCGAATTAATTCTGCGTAGCCTTCAAGGGCCGCCATATCCACTGCACGACATGCATTGAAGTGACGCATAATCTCCTTTCGTACCGAGCGGTAGTGGCTGTCTGGGGGTTGACGTCTATATATCTGCTTCGCCCGCACCAGTGCTCCGATTGTTTTAGCGGATATGTTCGGATCACATGCCGCTTCACTTAGAATTGCGCGGGCAACTTGGTGTGGTGTATATTCAGGAGCACAGAAACTTTTCGTCTGAGGTCCTGTACTGCTCATAGCATCACCTGTACATTCCTCACAGTGGGGAACGAACTTGTTCATCTTCCACAAGCCATTTTTTGGCTGCCAGTGGAACGTCATACACGCCGAGCAGTCTGTGTTACGACATCCCATTCTAACCTTCTCCCAAGTTTGAGCAATGTTAACTACTTTATGAACCCCAATATAAGCTGTGTAGGCTCTGATTAATTGTTCACACTGCCAGCAGAATTGCAACGCCATGCCTACACTCGGAACGACTTCGACACACCTGCGAGGCCTCCAGGTCATTGCACCCACCTTCTCTCTCTGTAGAGCTAGTTTAGCTCTTTCCATCGTGCGTCGTTTCGAAGCGCGTTTCTGCCGTGTCCTTCGGATATGGGTCGCAGTTCTCTGAAATGTTTGCGCGCCTTGCTGAATTTGGCTTTGTGCCCGGTATCCTTCACCCCGCAAGTCATCTTCCTTTTCCACGTCACCCCAGATGTCCGCATTACTACGTCCGTCACCCTCATTTGGTGCGGCAAAATCGTCACCGTCATACAAAATGTAGTCGGAAAGGGATTAATCAGGGTCATGTCCCAGAAAGTCTGTATCAGCATACCCATCTTCTGAGGAAATGTTCTCGGAACCATCATCACATTCTCCACCAGAATCACTCCTTTCCTCGCCTTTCCTGCCTCGTTGAGTACGTTCGCGCTCAATATCCTCGGCGCGCTCGCGCCCAGCGTGCTCGCGCTCAGCTTGTTCGGCATGATGTCGTTCGCGTTCTCGATCGGCGCGTTCACGCTCGGCTCGTTCACGCTTGGCGCGTTCTCGGGACTCTGTTTCTTCGTCAGCATCAGTACTTTGTGCCAGCTGATCATGATTCCGCAAGTAAAGCTCGTGATTGGTTTCGGCGATAGAATACATAACTGATGACTTTAGAACGAACTCTTTATCTTCTGTGGTATCTTGGAATATCTGTTGGAATTGAACTTCACTTTGCAGTGTGTCCATTGCTCGAGAGAGAGTCATCATGCTGCGAGTGGCTCCTCGAGAATTGGTTTGGCATCGGTCCGGATGAACGAGTGCTGCCAAGCGGCGATATGCATTTTTGACGGATCTGAGTGGGGCAGATGAGCCTGAGAAGCAAAACAATCGGAGAAGAGGAGTAGTTTTGTCCTCAATCATGTTGAAATGACGCAAGGATTTTTGTGGAGTATCGGGTAATGTGGCAATCATGTTGAAATGACGCAAGGCTTTTTGTGGAGTATCGGGTAATGTGGGTTTCGGGGTCATGGTGATCGGTCTGAGGGCTTGCAAGACAACGGAGAGAGGGTGACAGCTTTGAAATACCCCCGGGAAAGGGGTGAAAGAGGTAAAGAGTGGGGTGAAAATTTTGGCGATGCGCGAGGAGAAGGTGACACAGTTCGGAACAGTGGTGACCTTGTCGTTGCATGTTATAAGCGTGGGTGACATTCCCGTTTCGACCGGCATTTAGTTCGGAAAACCACCTGTCACCCCCTGCCTCCTCCATATTTCCAGACGTATCCCTCTACCCGGGCTAATTCTGCAAGCTGTCACCCTGAATCCACAGAATCTCCCATAAATAAGTTTTATCTAGCCTGCTATCCACTACTGTGGTGTACCCGTGTACCACGCGCAGATTCCGTTGTTAAGGCGCATCCGGCCAAGCCGTTGCCACATACACTATCCAATCCGTCGGCACAAGTATAACCTCTACTCATAAATGAGCAACTTCCCGGAATACCTGGAATGGCAATTAAGTGCCTTCGCGAGCAATTGCACTTCAGTTTCCGGAGGTCAGAGCGCCTCGCCAGCCATATAGGCTGGCTCGAGTGCCGCTGATCTCGGATGCGTAATTGCAAGCCCCCTCACCGTCTTCCTGCCGCCATATGCAGCCAGTAGGACTCCAAAGGCCTCAAAGCCATCACTACCATGCTCCTGACTTTTAAGGCTTTGAGATAGCGCCCGCTCATTGCGCTTTACTGCCAGTTGGTCCCTGCGTCACTAGTAGACCCAGTGGATTGTCACCCCAGTGGCTGGCTCTCTTCCGCTACTGTCGCCTAGTTGACTACTATCCCAGTTCGCCAAAGGACTTAGTATTTTACTACACGTAGTCGTTGCAATGGCTCTACGGTATTTGAGGTGGATGTACGTATATTGGCACCAAGTGGATGGTTGAGTGTGTGCACGCTCATCTAGGAAAGAAGGATTCTAGAGTGGATTGCAGAATGATAGACGCTTGTGCACGTGTGCTACCGAACCTTGCTGTGATTGTATGTTTTACTTGGAAAGACTTCTTGGGATGCCCGACAATCGTCCAGCCACGTGTGTTGGCGTGAGAAGGTGTGCAATATTTTTGTTTATTATTACTATATATTTCTGTAGCATATCTACTTAGGTGAGCGCGACCTCACTGTCGCGAGCGCTAAGTAAAGTGTACCAGAGTCTCTGGGCGCACAGAAGTGTTAATTTTGACCTGACCAATCCGGCTCTGAATTTTATTGCGTTTGCGGCGTGCACTAATTTACCCGGAAGGTAATTGCAATCGCTTTGTACTATCTACACGCTCGGTACGACTGCAGATATACTGTGTTCACTAATTGTCGTTTGAAATCTATTTTCTCTGTGTTGCAGATATCGAACCTGTATTGGGTATTATTTTGTTGTTTCTTGTTGCTTTTGCACTCACCGTCACCCGCAATCCGCACGACCCGTCCCGTGGTTCCGTTATGTCTTTGGATAACCCTCTTTTCTGGGTATGCACTGGTCCACCGTATGCCTGTTCCACCGTTTCCAAGGTTTACCGTTCCTCTTTACCTCCGTAGTATTTTCGAACTACAGTCGGTCTTAATCCCGACATCTGGGTAGACGAAGGGCTCAAGCGCTGAGTCTACCTTGCGAGAGGGCCGGGACTTGGATATCTTTGAGTGTCACGCATTGGCGGGTTTTGCATTACATCCCGTGCTGCGTAGACGCGCATAGGCTGGAGGTTTCTTGAAGATATTCGTGTCTTTGAACAACACTTGACTTGAGCCTCGTCGCAGCCCAAGGCAAGAGGTTGCTTCGCAGCTGCCTCGACGCCTTGAGAACTCCAAAGGTGCCGTTGCATTCCCTGTTCTTTTGTATGCATGAGTCAAAACACAACTACGGTAACCCCTTACCTTTGCAGAAAAAGGGTTATATTCTACGTCACGTGTCCGATGGGTGGGAGCATGTACAGTCGGAAGCTTAACCCATGTGTTCAGATCTTTGGCGGAGGCTGTGTCCTTTTTGGCGCAGAAGCTTTGTCGGAGTCCCACGGACAAGAAAGAAAGAGAGGGCACTTTTGCCTCGTTGACCTCTCTAAGATCAACGACGAATGGCTTCATCATCATCTTACCGCGCTCTCACTGTCTCTGCCTGCGAAGAGATCGTGACAGTAAGATCGAAGGCGTGTAAGCTTCTGTCTCTAAAGACCGAGCGCGCTAGAGTGACATGGTGACGAAGTCACTATGGCATAAACTGGTGCCTACATCTTTGCTCTGAACCTGGGCACAACACCTTGCATGCTTGTTTGGTAAAGTTAAACACTTTCTAACTTCTTACTTCGCCGTTCCGCAATTGTGTTTATTGATGTTTGGGTTGGCTCGCCTCGCCTGCCGGTCCTGGACATCGTTATGCTTTTGGGTCGGGGCGTTTGATTTAGGTACGGCATGGTCAGTGCCATCATCACACTCAGCCACATCAAGTTGACAAGCGCCGGAACCCATCTCGCACTCCGAAGCTAAGCCACTTTGAGCCGGATCAGTACTGACATGAGGGATCGGTCGGGAATCCCCGGTGCCGAGTGTTTTTGGTTTTTTTTTTGCTTTTTACTTGCGTATCATTTTGAGGATTCCGATCGAGTTCGAAGCCGTACAACGACGTCTTCGCAATCCTGCCCTAATTGGGGTTCGGTTTGGTTGACATTTCTATGCTGTTCCACAACATCACGCCTGCTTTCACTCAACGTCACCATCCCGAAGCCGTTGAGCATCAATTTTCATGCCGTCAAAACGAAAGAGGCCGTTGTTGGCGTCGGCCGCCGCGAAACCGCGCCCACCCAAAACCAATCCTTTCGATGAGCAATGGAAGAAAGCTCATCGAACCACTCAGCGTAAGAAGCTGCAAAGAGCGTCAACTCCTTCGTCGAACAGTTTTATAGACCGTCGTATAGGCGAAACGAACCCTGCGCTAGACGAAAAATCAAGATACCTCTTCCGACTGCAACGTGAGCGTGCAAACAGCACCAAGAAACATGCCCGCTTTTCTTTGCACGATGACGAGGACGAGGGAGACGCCTTTTTCTCATTTGAAAATATGGATGAACCTGACCTTTCTGAAGATGATAAAGGCTCGGACGTTGAAGACCCCGTGAAGGGCAACTTGAAACAACCCGTTGATCCCTTCTTCACTGTCAAGAAACTTGATCCTGATGATGCTGACGAGGAAGATGTCGAGCCTCGAACGAAGAGGGAAGTCATGCATGAGCTCATTCAGAAAAGCAAGATGTTCAAGACTTTGCGACAACACCAAAAGCATGAAATTGATGATCAAACCACCGAGCTGGACGAAAAGCTTCCGCAGATCATGCAATTACTAGTTCAATCGAGTGTCGAAACTCCCTCCCAGAAACCAAAGTTAACTCTAAAGCCCGCGAAGAAGGATGCCTCTATATTCAATGAAGATGGTGAAGGTACATCAACCAAACACGAGCCGAGTCACTCCTTCCAATATGAAGACGTGTATAAAGAGCTTGCGCAGGAGAAACGCGCCACACCAGCTGAACGTCTTCTTACGGAAGAAGAAACTGCACAAAGACAGAAAGAGCAGCTTTTGCGACTGGAGAAGCTGCGTAATGACCGCATGCGCAATTTGGACGACGATGATGAGCGGAAGAAACAACGAGCTGGCGATGATCTGGATGACGATTTTGATGTTAGCAGTTCTGAGAGCGAACAATCAGAGGAACATAGTGAAGACGAGTCTGATGCTGATGAACGCGCTGAACATAAAGATCATGCTTTCTTGGAGAGCTTACTTCCGGACAAGCTCATTGCAGTCGAAGGCGAGGGTCGCGACGATATACCCTTTGCATTCAGGAAAGCACCATGGAGCGCCTCCGATCTTCAAAGTTTGTTTCAAGGTGCCACGGTACAACAGCGTTCTGTTGTTATGGAGAGATTGATTAAGTGTTTCGCTATATCTCTCAATCCTGGCAAGAATCGCCCAAAGTTAATGCGACTGTCGGAAGTGGCGCTGCAAAGAGTAGAAGCGCTGTGTGGAGTGAAGAAGAATTTCGCAGTGGCAGCTGCAGAAATCGATATGCTGCTCAATCACGTTCACGCGCTTGGATTTGAACAGATCGCGAGCTTGTGGGGTCGTCGCCACGTCATAGAGTGCTACACCAAACTTGCAGAAGGGGAGGGCAGTCTTTGCCAGCGATGGGGCACACACAATCTACTCATGCTACGGGCTGTTGGCGCTCTGTTTCCAGCTTCTGATGCACGACATCCGGTTGCTACACCTCTGCAACTGCTGTTATCCGAGGCGCTTTCGGTACAAAGAATGACTACACTGGCTGACGTTGTGATGGGTGTACTCATTGGCGATACGTTGCTTGAGCTTCTGGGCGAGGCCGAACGGTTTTCGCCCGAGCTTGGGGCCTTTGTCGGTGAAGTACTTCGTGGTACTGTTGGTGTTGGTCCACTTGCGCATGTAATCGAGGACTTTGGCAAGACAGAGGATACTCTTTCGTTATCTGATTACGCATATATGATATCTGGTAGGGGGGGCGATAATAGGGTAACACGAGCGAAGATTATCAACGCAGTAACATGTTTTGCTGAAGAGCTGACGTTTTCCGGACGGGTACCTAACGCAGATCTTGTTTTCGTACGTGTTCCTATAGATGAGCTTGAGAAGGAGACGGCAAAGCGTATGGAGTCAATAGTTGCGAGGGCTCAGAAGGGGCGTATTCCGCTTCAACTGTATACGAAGACCAGCGGAAAGCGCAAGTTCAAACTTCGAAATCCGAGATTCTCCGCGGAATGTGGGGTTTTCCGGAAAAGACCAAGGAGCACGTTTGATAATATGTCGAAGGGTGACATACAAGCGTCTGCGAAGCGTATCCGAAAGGCGATGAAGAAGGAAGAACGGGGACTTGCAAGAGATGTGCGCCGGGAAGCAGAGTTACGTACGGCTGAACTGGCTGCCAGTGAGAAGATTAGGCGCGAAGAACGGGATGTTAAAGATAAGGCTGTGCGCTCGTTCTTCGCGTCGCAGCAGGCTACATGGCGAGCTGCTGAAAAGCGACAAAAGAAACTGAGTGGGAAAAAGTGGTAATCTGGCTGTGGGAGAGACGTGTATATTCTATACAATGTAGCGCACGACGGTGCTGGTGGTGCTTTGGGTGGCGGCTGTTGGCACGAAAGTTGTCTGTTGCACAAGGGAAGAGATTAAGATGGTGTTTAGTGCGTTTGCTCATGGCTGCTAGAACATGCGCAGTGCGTATGATGGTTTATTGAGGAATTGCACAAGAGCACAAGAGACTTGTGGAGTGGAGCGATCACTTGTTAGGGTGTGCGTAAGCGGCGTGAAGACTTTGAGAGATGTGCCGACGTTGCTGTTGCTGCGAATGAGGAAGGAAAATAGATGCGCAACGGAGTTGGCTGTCTGGGCAGTGACGAGCTTATTAGAGAGTTGGTACAACGGTACGTCGAAGTAAAGTATTTACCCTGTGCAGATGAGGAAAGCCCTTTCTTCTTTAACAGAACAACCGGGGTTTTGGAAGGATTGAACTAGTTGAAGTAATCTAGTTGGGATCTTCTGGTACAAGTTGGTTGAATATGTATGGACAAAAAGCTTTCTTGTCTGTAGCGTCCACCACGGTAGGATGTCGAGACACGCATTCGAAAGTCACATTCGTAGCGCTTTTCAAGAATATGGCTTCAGCGCAGCGACGGTATCGATGGCGTATTCCGAGCCAAGAGAGCCACCGAGCGCGGTGAGAGAAAGCACAAGGGCGAGCGCGGCGGTGCGACAATCAGAAAAAGGAGGCAAGCGAAGGTGCGCGACGTCAGCAAGGTGGACAAGGGGACGCGCTCGCCGCGCTCGAGGAGGGCGTGCGCTGCGCAGCTTACCAAGAGCTCCCAGACGGGCTCGAGCGCGCCTTTGTACTATGTACCAAGTTAGCAGGGAAATCCCCGGGGATTGCAGCCTGTTGCCGCGCCATAGACCCCGCCGCAAGGCATCGTCAACGGACGAAACTGAACTTAGATCAGCGCTGTTTCAACCAGTGACCAGGGCCATGCCTGTCCGAATTTTGCCTCGTGACCATCAGTGACGTTAACATACAGGTCACGGACCCTGTACCGTATGTACTGAGCCAATAAGCGTATGGTACCATTGGTGGATCTCCCGGTTCTGGGTCCAGAGTTCTGATCCGGAGACTTTCTGACAGCCCTTCCAACACTACTAGTGGGGACACTGGAAGAATTTCTGCTCCTCTGCGACTAAGCTGCTCCGATGATTCTGAATCACCGCGGCTGTTAGGCGTATTCTTAACGGTAACACGCGCCGCCAAGCAATCACATGGTTCGGACGGCAACACGCTTGGGGCGATAAATGCGAAACCAAAGCCAGCAAGCCGCTCTCAGGCACACGAGAACAGGATATATGTATAGCAATGAGCTTTTCTCCACAACGCCTACGGTGGCGAAAAGTACCAGAACCGCTCGCTTGGGCATACGAGATACGAACGCCCAAAATCGATGCTGCCAGTTGCGCTTTACGCAGTAATAAGCGTTGTTACACAAATCTCCCCCCGCAACCATAACACGTCCTCCGGGAAGTAGATGAGTGAAATTCCTGCGACTCTCAGAGGCCGCATTATACAACTTGCGGGAAAATGATGCTGTGAGCAGATACAGCGTCAGCGCGAACAGGAATAAAACGAAGACTGCACGAAAGCCGGTAACAAATCTGAACGTGCCGCGCGCCATGTTCTTAGCTGTGGATGTGCAGCAGTGATAGGCAACGACAGCGACGGCTACAACTATGAACACAGTGTTGCGGATTACATATTCATATCGGCAAGAGAAGCGACCAAGGTTGGAGATGTCAGTCTTATAGCGAGCGTTTCCCTTGAGGTGCCAGCCGAGGAATCCGTTGGGTCTTCCAGTGGTTTTCCCAGGATGCTTGTGTTCGCATACACCGAGAAGAGCTTTCTGTTCCGCGAAGAAGCTTTTTGTGGGTTTGTATCGCTGGTTCCACTGCTTGGCAATATTTCGTGAGGTTTTGCTCATACGCCATGCATGGAAACCGGAATTAAGGGACCACATCCCGTGCTGATACACAACATGCATAGTTCTTGGAACCTCTTTCCGCAGACGAGTTTCTAAGACAGGTCTGGAATGTATGTATGCATCGGTGTCGGAATACACAACCCATGAAGACTGACGGCAGCGTTGCAGTGCGAAACGAATGATTGCCACTCGTGCCCAGTTCATCTTTTGGGGGCTGTATCTTTGGATGGGTATAGCATACAAGTCGTAGTGATGAAGCAGATGTCGGCGCGTATCAACACCCACGTAGACGATGGGTCGACGGCACTGGCCTGCGATGCGGACGGTGATGTTGGAAATGGGATCGACTACATGTTCGTTTGTGTTGTCGTCAAGTACTGACGACTGCTGCAAGAGCGATGGGAAATGTAAGAGATTAATGAAGGTTAGAACTACCAGCGTCACCACAGAAACGTGCAGCCCGTTGATCGCCAGTCTGCCTGTGTGGGTGCATTCTTCACCCAACGTACACAATGTAGCAAAAAAGTTAGCAACACTGCGGCCGCTCCTCGGGAACCATGGAACGGAGTTCGCACTTCGCTAAGGGACACACACCTACGTACGATTGGGCGTAGAACTAAACGTGTCCCGAAGAAAGATGCAACGGGAATGAACCGTTTCCATGAGGGAAGACGATTCACGTTTGTTACCTGGCGTCATGAGGCTTGAGAGCTGAGATGACGGCAGCTGAGACTCTTCAGGTAGTCTCAAATTGTCTCAGGTTGAGACTATCAACCTGAGAATGGCACCTTGCAAGCCACGGCTCGTGAGAAAGGTCGGAAATTCAGGACATCCAGCTAATCTCTGCAAAATCGGAGAGAGTATGCAGTACAGTAATACGCACACTTACGACGCTCATGCATTGTCCAGATTTCCAGCAGGGCCCACCAGAAAGCTGCGAACAGTGGCCTCCGTAAACGAAACATATGCGGTGATCCACCTCCACCTCGGTCGTCCGAAAGTCTTGTGCGACATCTATTCACCCGCAAAGCTTCTCCAATGACTATCGCCGTCCAGACAAACCATATCTGCCCGCCAGATCGAACACCACAGCCGTATGTTGTTGTGATCGCCAACACCGACAGAAGTAGTGTCATTGTGAAGCACAACAGTGACGGCAAACTTTGTTTTCCACGATTAGAATGTCCCGAATTACCTTTCTATGGGCGGAAAGTGTGTGAATGCATTAGCCAGCGATTTGAGAAGATGTGCGGGACTAGGTATGAACTTATACTGCTGTATTCTACAATCAACGACCATTTCAATGACCACATCAGGCCCGTGTTTTCCGCTTTTCATTGCTTGTCCCCATACGAGAAGGGTACAGGTACGCCTGTGGCTCCTGCATGCGAGCAGTACGAGTGGATGGCGGCAAATGAAGTAGAGAAGCAACTCATTATGCTTGGCGAGGAAAATAGTCGCTGGATAAACGACACTAAAGACTTTGAATCTTTCTTTTTCATGATGAGGGACAGCGAGTACAAGAAATATGAAAATGAACATGGTGCGCGACCGTGGGAAATACCAGGCTGGTTCACCAGTACATCCAACGCTGCACATGATACACTTGCAAAGCTGGGATACGAACTGCAAGGTGGATTTGAGCAGTTCCAAGTCACTCATGGTACTGCCGCTGTACTGAGAGCTAATACAAAACAAGGCAGAGTATACCTGAAAGCGAGTAACGGTATAGAGGGAAAGCTGACCAGCCTGGTGGCAAGCTTTGCGCCGCATCTGGTGAGGAACCCGATATTTGTGGACGAGGAAAACCAGTGGATGCTAATGAACGATGAAGGTGAGCCTGTTGGTGACGATACGAGACGCGAGGATTTCTGCAGGCTTTTGATCGAATATGGAAAACTTCAATTACAATCTATGCAACATATTGGACGACTCCTAAAAATCAAATTGCGCGCTCCACGCAAATACCAAATTGCGGGAAAGGTTCCATTCTGCGTATCCGACCTGCCACTGAAATTCCAGAGCAAACCGAGCGATCAGAGTCTTAGGATCCTGCCCATCTTCCCTTTTCCGAAATGGACACCACAACTGTTCTACTGCTTACATTACTAACTCGGCGTCAGCGACACTCAATACGCTTCAGGGATAGGCATACAACTATTGTGAGACGACGCAGAGACAGGCGCATTAGCAGACAGGCGCTTCTCAACCCTGCAGACTCACCATTTGTGTTCTTGTTTCGTTCCATGTGCGACAGCTCACTAATAACGCTAACAGGAATTGATCACAGTACTTTCACGCATGTCTTAAACCAGTTTCAGCACATATAAAACGAATATACCCCATACACAGCAAGCGGTTTCCTGCAAAGACGTAGGTGTAGACGTGGACGACCGCGATCAATGGACGCAACGAAATGTTTGGGACTTGTCCTGTGCTGGCATCGAACAAGAGGAGCTCTCCGGAACCTCTGTCTTCTCTTTGGCATCCCAAGTTCTGTGTGCTCAATCTTTTTACGTTTCGGTAGGAGAATATTGCTGCGGGTTCTGGCGCATGATGTTAACGCGGAGGTGAGGATACCGACCGAAACAGAGGTTCAGGCTTTCAAAGATGCTTTCAAACAAAAGTATCACACATTGGAAGAGGTTTATTCAGTGGCAGATGGTTTGAAACTGCTGCTAGAGCAATCCCAGGACTTCGTGGTGCAGAATATGTTTTACAATGGATGGACCCATGATCATTACGTTTCCAATGTTCTTGTATTTGCTCCAAATGGTACAGTTATTGCTTGCGCAATCAACGCGCCCGGTAGTATGCATGATTCGGTTGTGTCGGAGTGGGGAAATATATATACTAAGTTGGGTCTGGAACATGAGAAAAATGGCGGTAAATGCGTTGTAGACTCTGCATTCTGTCGCAATTCGTATCCTTTTTTAATCAAGTCGTCTCAAGATGAGACAAGGGCCAAAGATGCCAGAGAAGTTCTTCAAATCCGACAGGCAACATCCGCTCGACAAGCATCCGAATGGGGTATGAGGTCGTTTCAGAGTATGTTTCCGCGATTGAAGGACAGGTTCATGTACGAGGAAAACGGAGAAAGACGAGTTATGTTGCTTTGTAGCATACATCTGTTTAATTTGCGCACGCGAATGGTTGGGATCAACCAAATATTAAGCACCTACATGCCTCATCTTAGTGTGGAAGCTAATGATTTTCTCCAGAGCAGCTTAAACATTTAGTTGTTGGTCGAAGCAGACTTCGCAATCAACAACAACATCATTTCCATAAGCTTCTCATGGCGGCGGCTCTCATCTAAGCGCTGCACACGACTCTCCTCGCGCTCCTCTCTACGTCGCTCAAGCTCTTCCTCACGCCGCTTTTGGTCGTTCAGTAGAGATATTTTAAATAGAGACATGAGGCTGTCTTCTTCACTTTTCAATGTAGACATGCGGCGTGTGCGCACTAATGGACGTGGCTGGTTCGCAACGACAGGTTCTGGTTTCAAAAGGTCCTTTTGCTGTTCTGTAGAAACAATAACGTCGTCTAAATCAGTGGAGACCAAGTCTTCCTGAAGAAAGCTGGACCCAACAGTCTCTACGACATCATCACCATCATCCATATCTGCTCGCTCAGTTATAGTTTGACGAATATGTTTTGCTCTCTTTACGTCATCAGGTATAAATGGATCCCCAGTAGGGATGCGTCGGCGGTGTAAAGTGGAAAACTTTCTGCGAAGACTGTCGACAGTCCTCTGTTGCTGCGGAAAAGCGGATGTATGGTCCTTCAAGAGTACATCCCATTCTTCGCGACAGAGTGGTAGGTACTTTTCCATCAAATCTAAAGGATGGGTGGTCTCGATTTGAGTGAACCCAGAGCCACGAGTGGGGGTCTGTCCTTTCTTCTTTGTGAATAGCGGCGGTTTCTGAATTGATAGCTTCACTTTTTGTGAGCATTGCGGCGTAGTCAGTTCCTCTGTGTTCGAATGTTGTGGATTACACCGTTTGTAAGTTTCATTTTCTTGCACCTGTGGCATCTTGCAACAGGATTGCCAAAAGCTAGGCAACTTTGGCGCAGAGCGGGGACGTTCTGCCTTCTGGGAACATCATGTGCGATGATTGTGGCTCTGGTATATTGGATAAGCGATGGTTTGTGTTTGGAAATGCAGGTGTTTTGGTTCAGAGGTTCGCGCCAAATTTGGTACCTTCAGTTGGAGAGCAACTGCTACGACGAGGGCGAGCCTTAACCACTTTTCGCTTTTTGAGTGCACTCAAATCCTCTGAATTGAAGAATTTGTGTGTACGCTATTTGCGAAAAGGATTTTTAGGAGTCGTCCATTGAAGCCCTAAAAGACGTTGGTTTAGAAGTCCATAGTTCCGAATCAGTGATCCGACAAGCGAAGTTATTGCTATCGAACAAGCGTGTGTTGGAAGGCCTGGGACGATTTGAAGAATTTCAACCTCACAAGGGAGATGGTTTACCAGACATCGAACTTCATAGCACAGCACTCTACGAACTCGTACGAAAGTTTTACGATAGTGGGAAGTGTCCTTTGACATTGGTACATGGCGACATTACTGAAAATGTATTGAAGGCCGAGGATGGCAGTTTAGTTCTGTTCGACTGGGGTGCAGCTAGAATCGGCATTCCGTTTACTGATACTTTCTGCTTTACTGGTGATGTGACCCCTCACGTCATTGACGAGTATTTAAGTTTGTGGGAGAAGTATGTCCCAGCATCTGAGCTTCGGAAGTTACATGAACTTGTTTCGATCCACGGTCGTCTTGTGTGCTTATTTGGAGCGTTTGATGGTAACCGTTGGCAATTCGATAATGAGGATTTTCAAACGCTTGCGAGTTTACTGGGCGTTCCGAAAATGGTTGCAGAGAAAAACAATCCATGACTTCTCAATGGCACAAGAATCCGACCTAAAATGTCGTCAAACTCGCCTCTGTGATCATCGTAAACGAACGGATAAACAATATTGCGACGATGATTGTTGGTAGCGAAACGCAATCGCAACCGAGAGTACCCTGAGGCCCCAATGCCTGTTGTTTTTAAGTATCATTAGCAGTGCAATCGGTAGGCGCAGGGGTGGGTTGCAATCGATTGGATTGCAATTTATTGCAATCCAAGCAATACAATCCGAGATTCTCTTTCTTTGGCATTGCAATCTAATTGTAGGACGGGCAACCCATCAACCCATGAGATTGCAGATTGTCATGGTTTCAAATTCAAAATGTGAACCAATGTATGTAACCGTTGCATTAAAAAGTTTACCGTTCCAAGTTGGCTCATGGACACGAGATGGGTCAACAAAACCTAACATCTGTTACATAATGATCTTTCTCTCCATCTTGACCGCGAAACCAAACCACAAGAATACGAGGGGAGTTTTCTTTTTGGTATCTCTCCATCACAATCACGAACGACAGAATATCACTCCCATCAGACAAACGGTCTCCAAAACAGCTGTTTTAGGTTCTTGCTAAGTTTGTACGCACTGAGCATAAAACCATTAGGTAAAAATCAGGACCAACTACTACTAAGAATCATCTGGTGTTTCAATCTCGCAATCTACATTGCAGAGAGACCAACCAAGAACTTCACTGTCAGAAGAACAGCGGCTTCAACATCCCCGCTCGACAACTGAAAAAATGCATTGCACACAGCGATGAGGTGACCTTAAAGCATCTGTATCATGATATGCTAAAACAAAGTGCTTTGCGTCCAAAAAAATCTTTAGCATCTAAATTTTTTCTGAGAGCAAATCCAAGGGAAAAAGCTCTTAATGATTACATTTTTCTAATTGTGTTCAACAGTTTACCGCCAAGTACTGTTGAAGACCAAAACATTCGAACATTTTCCAAACATACTGAACGATTCTCACGTAAAACAATCAAAAGGATGATCTTCAAACTGACAGGCCTTGTTGAGAAGCAAATTTCCCAGGAGCTTCAAGCAGCTACAAATGGCAAAATTCTACAAGATGGTTGAACTTGTGATATAGTGCACTATATATGGCTCTACTTATCCTACGTAATCGAAATTACCAACGGCATGAAGAAAAACGGATTTAACTCCCATGAGGATTGTGGGGCAATGCCCCAAAGAAAACACAACGAAAGACGTTCGGGATCTTCCTCTCACGAGGTGAACCCAGTTATGTAGAGCCCTCCCAGAGGTGTCACGTCGAAGCCGGTTTTTAAGACTAGGGACACCTGTCACGACTCGCGCAGGGAGGTGAAGGCGAAGAATCGGTATCCGCGTGAGCGGGATGTGGTCCTCACTAGAGGTATGTTTCCATGTAAGTGGGGAAGTGTGAGCGGATGCGTACACGAGGGCCGTGGATAGCGGGAGTTGCTACCCTAAAAAGGGGGAAAAGGAAGGGCGAAGAGGAGGAAGAGAGGACGATGTGAGTCGCGAGAGCGACGGGGACGAACGGCAATGCCGGTAACAATATCCCTATACAGGGCAAAACACCAATGCAATTGGAACAATTATACTCCCAGTGATGGGTCCCTTTAGATGTGCAAGGGGGTTAGATGTCCCGTGGTTTACGGCGTTTCCCTCCAAGGAGGAGTAGAGTACGCGCGCAAGCGGCAACAACTAGAGCCAATTCCCCAGGTTGGGGTCCCTTGTTGGAGAAGGTTTACTGGTGCGACGGCAGTGCGCCGTCGCACTAAGTACTAGCTTCCCATAAATGGGTGTGAAAATAATAAATTATATTAACTAAAATACTCCACATTTCGTGGCAACATCCACTACTGTGGCCAACCCCCAATCGACCCAAAACCGTGTCCCACGTGTCCATACCCACCATTGTGGGGCGTAGTTCATACAAACACTACACAACCGATAATATCGGGAAAACGATGAAGTACCAGGAATCATTCCCTGAGGGCGTTGCACTTCAAGGATATACAACTTGCCCTTCTGTCGTGCAATCCCACGGCAAAGTTCGAAAAAGGCCGTGAAGAAGAAAATGTGACAGGCACAAGCCTGGAGGAGGCTTTTTTGTTCTCTGCACAAAGGCATGCCCAAGATATCAAGTCCATTTTCTTGTTTTAAGATCTTAACGTACTCACATGGGCTGTATGTCAAATTGCAGACAATTGGAAGGTGAACATGAAAGTTGCCAATTAACTTGGCATACCGCACGTTGGGTGCAAAAGCCATCTGCTAAACTTGGAGGTTAACTATATGGTGCAGATCACAAAAGATCTTGAAGTTACATAAGAATCAGTTCATGAAACCACGTTGCAATGCTAACACCGTTTACGAAATGAAGCTACTCTCCGCAACCTAATAGATCTTCGTCCTGTAATTCAGAATCAAAGTTGTTGGTCTGGAAAATTTTACATGTTAGAACGGTTTCTGAAAATGAGGGAAGAGTTGATTGAAATCAGTCAAGACGAGAAGTGCAACTTGAAAGTAAATGGTAACCAAGCATTCAAGAACAAAGTGGTGCGATATTGTAAGCAACTTTTGCAAATTAACATGACAAATAAAGAGTTGCAGACACAAAAGATCTCTTTGTCGAACTGCCCGTATGCGTTGGATTTGCTGGTTGAGGACGTGTGCACTGGTTTCAAAGACTCTGATTCTCCTTTTTTCCTTTGCTTTCTCAAGAAAAGGAATATTTCGGACGATGCTGAGATCTTGCATTATCCTATTTTTGAGAGTAGAGTGTGCAAAATTCAAGACAACCGTACTGTGGCTATATCACACGGAAAGAGCAAGGGCTTGTGAATCCTTGTTGTTACCGATGGAAGAAACTGACAGTGACGATGGAATTGTTTTATTCAGTATACAGGAGTATAGACAGCGTCTGCATTGTCGCAAGTGCCGTAAAATTGTGAAGGAGAATGACCATTGAGCAGGTGCAGTGGTGAAGTAACCATGGGGCTGGGCTGGCAGAGGTCAGAACATTGATGGCCGAAATATTCCACGTGGCCAAGCTAGGTGCCTATGCAGGAGATACGAGGAGACAGTGCGAGTGCCAATGCACTGTGGCCATAGTTTTTATTATGTAGCTAGTTTTATGTAATTTGTTAGGATAGTGTCCGGAGGTCAGAGCCCCTCGCCAGCCATATATAGGCTGGCTCGAGTGCCGCCGGTCTCTGAAGCATAAAGACAAGCACCCTCACTGTCTTCTTGGCACCATATTCAGCCAGTAGAACTCCAAAGGCCTCCAAGCCATCGCTACCAGTCTCCCGACGTGTAAGGTCTTGAGATAGCGCCTGCCCATTGCGCCTTGCTGCCTGTTTGTGCTCGCGTCACTAGTAGACTCAGTGGATTGTCATCCCAGTGGCTGGCTCTCTGCCGCTACTACCCCCTAGTAGACTACTACCCCAGTTGGCCAAAGGACGTAGTATTCTACTACAGATTCGTTCGGAAACAAGATATTTGAACTGCAATTTCATTCTTAGTTCGGTTGCTGAAGTGTAAAAGTTATGGTCTATCGCTGATAAGATTTTATCGTACAATCGTATGCGCACAAGCCCAAAATTGTTTGAGGTAATAATTTTCCTCCGTGTTAACCCAAGCTTCTGGGACATACATGCAGTTCAAGAGGCGTTTGCGTTGTCTCTGAATGACAAAAAAAGGGTTCATTAGCTGGGGTTGCCATCTGGGTTGACGCTAAGATCTGAACATTGCAATCGAGATTTTCGATGGTAAAGATATTGCAATTGCGATTGCGATTGCTGTTACAGACTGCCTTCCCATCGCAATCGAATTGGGTCCATGCCTGAGCAGGCGACATAAAGTAATTTATAGTGATACCAAGTGTGTTGGAGTTCATGCTCGTAAACTCCAGGACGTCTCTTCTAAGATCTATTCGCTAGTAAAATGCAAACCATTCTTGCAATTGACAACGTCTGGGACGAGCAAGTGCGACAGCAGTATAATATCCGGTTATAACGGAAGGAGAGGAAAAGCGCAACAATCTCTGTTCTCACCAATGCTTCTTTTTTTGTGAATCGACAGGCCACCTTCACTGTCAAAAGTCGATGAGCATTGCGTACAGGAGTATTCTCCTTTCGCAGCCCCAGATCCGCCAGCATGAGCAGTATTACGGTGTTTGCTTTTCGATTCTGTTCAAAAAGCAATAATCAACTGGTTAGTCATTCAATGATGCTTTCCATTGGTTAAAAGAAGACACCGTTACTTACGTTTTGAAAAGAAAGTTCTTCGTCGGTCAAAATATCGGGCAGCGTTTGTCAGCATATCAGTTAAACAACTTCTTTCAAATGAGCGACAACGCACCGTGGACAACCCTCAACTGAGCAAGGAATACTCTCTTTTTGTTCTCCTTTCTTCTGATTCCGCGTAGGGGATCCTGGCGTAGATATAGTTTGTTTCCTCCCAAAAGACTGTCGATACTCAGACGTGTCGGTGAGAGACGTTTTCGCAAACGGTTGACGACATTAACAAAGAATATAGGAAGCGCAGCTTTAATGCATTGTCAGCGTCACAAAAAAATCTGGTTGTAACAATTTTGATTGGCTGTAGAGATATCTTTGTTGAACCTGGAGCCTCCACACGTAAACTTAATACGTATATGCCGTGAAACTCATCTTTCAAAAATCTATTCCGCTCAGGAAACGTCACGGACCGCTGTTGAATTTTTTTCCGTGTCAGTTTCCATGTCCTTCTTGTCAAAGTTTTGGCCAAAAAGTAGCAAAGTAGACATACTTTTTGCAACCCCATGACTTTATTCATTAGGAAGGGTACTGACACGTAAGCTGCATTGCTTGCAATTCTAGCCAACAGGCCGCCGCCGACGTGATGTAGAAACCTTCCCAAAAAAAAGAAAATATTGGCCAGTTCATTGTTTCAAACTCAAATAATTTCCATTCATGTAGTTGCAAAATTTATCTCTGCCTTGAATCAACGAATTTCGATGACGTAGAGTCCGGAAATAATAGTTTTTGCTGCTCTTGGCCCTCCGGAACTACAACTCTGCTGTTTCTTGAAAAAAACCCACGCCTGACTTTTGCAGCTTAACTACCGACAGCTGGTTAATGTAAGTAATGGTCTCAGGCGCGTTTTCACGTTCACAACCATGCGCAGCACTGTGCCGCTCGCCCCTGTCACGGCCGCAACGCTCATCGCCCGCGCCGATCGACCGCCCTGTTCCACCGCGCCCGCCGTCTCGCTGCAAGCGTTCCGCTGTCAACGTCACTTCGTGCCTTATATATCAACTTTCATCAACAAACCTTTCTTGTTTTCCCTACTACGTGTTTTACACCAAAACTGTGCCCTCGTACTGACCACGGAGTGTTTTCCTCGGTTTCTCGAGCCGTTTACTGTTTTCGCAGAGAACGAAAGATTGAGACAGATTGGCATTTTTGTATGTGTTCACGGGTGACGTTAAGAAGCTTGCCAAAGTAGGAAAGGTTGCCGACGCACGATGAAACCTTGCAGCTCGCTTCCAAATTAGTATGTATCTGGGTGACGTAAAGGGCAGAGTTCCAGTATTGAGATATTGCAGTAAAGTGAAAATGGCCAAACGCAGTGCCAAAAGCCATGGCATGGCAGAGGAACTGGAAAACTTGGGCGGGTTTTTCGATTCGGAAGTTACGATGGACCCGTCGTGATCAGAATTGGAATTGATTATACCACCGAATCCTGTTGGTACTGACGAAATGGTCTGGCCGCATCTGCCCGTAGCACCAGGCCTGGTATGTAGGGATCCTGGCGCAGAAGGAGACTTTGAGGAACCTACTGGTGACTACTATGGTGACTACTACGAGGGAGTGGCTGCATTTGAAGAGTCTGAACGGGATGCAGTTTGGGACAAGTAAGATGAAGCAACGAACGCTGCTGTTGATTGGTTCGAAGTTGGACTGGCCACCGAGGACACTTCTGGTGATGGCGATGACGTGCGGAGAGGAGACTTTGATCTTGAAGGTTCCGGTCTGGGCGGTTTGGAGTTTGTCGGGGGTGAAGAGATGAATGAGTTGGATGACGAATTTGGACGTGTGGGAGGGGATGAGAAGGGCAGCGAGTACTACGTAACGCATACGGCCGGACTTGGAGCGGCATCGCAGTGAAAGAAAAACGGCAAGCTTGCGGGAGAGCTGGTTACGGCAGGCGCATTCAAGGAGGCTTTAACTGTACTGAAGGATGAAATTGGGGCTGGATCATTCAGCAAGATGAAAGAGGCATTCATGTTATCATCATCATTCATCATCAGTGAGTACTCCTGAAGTAAAGAATCAAGCTAATGGATGTACTTGCGCTGTTACTCAGCAAGAAAGACATCCATCGTCGACCAGTCTATAAAAGGTAAAGTGGCGTCATTTACATCCTCCCATTCTAGCTCACCCTCCATCTCTTCGCCGTCCGGTAGTTCTACACTCTCAGATTCTAGCACAGTGCTAGCTGATTGCATTTCGATGCCTATCGCCGTACTTGCAGGCCAGATCGCGTCCTGTTTCAGTCTAGTAATGAAGTGCAATGCCCGGCAGCGGGAGTGCACTTGTAGTAGAATACTAGTTCCAAGGACAACTGGGGAAGTAGTACCTACTAGGTGTAGCGGCGGCAGAGTACCAGCCATTAGGGTGACAGTCCAACGGGGTCTATTTGTGTCTTGGGCAACTTCTGACGTGCAGGCGCAATGGGCAGGCGTTATCTGGGGTCCCTATCGGTCGGGCGTACTGGTAACGATGGCTTGGAAGCCTGTGTCTGCTGGAAGCTTGGGAACGACTATAGGATGGGGTTGGTGCTTGCCTTTACCCCTCAGTGGCCAGTTGCACTCGAGCCAACTAATATAGTCGGCGAGACACTCTAGACCACCGGTAACTACTACTAAAGAATTAAATAAAATACTACACTATTCTACCGTGCACTGTGCTGCATTGCCAGGTCCACAGGAGGTCACACTTCAGATCACAACTATCTCCGACCCACGTGGCTAATACTAACACGAGCCAGTAGTGCTCTGGTTCTTCGTCCACCTCTTCGGCACTCCAGCTTGCCAGTCATCTGACCTCAGGGCTGTTGTACTACAGCACCGAAAGACGTTCGGGATCTTTCCTCGCTATAGGTGAGCCCAGTTGGGTAGAGCCCTACCAGGAGTGGCACGACTATGTCGGGTTGTAAGGGCGACGCCACCTGTCGCGACTTGCGCAGGGAGGTGGAGGCAAGAATCGGATATCCGCCGGAGCGGTGTATAGGGGGTGGTCGTCCTCCAGAGAGGTGAGGATTGCAAGTTAGTGGCACGTGCGGACACGAGCCGTGGGTAGCGGGAAAGCCACCCTGTAAAGGGAATAATAAGGGTGAGCTGAGTCACGAGTGTCGTGACGAAGACTAACGGCAATGCCGGTAAATAAATTTGATACAAGGCGAACACCATTACAGTTGGAATAATAATCCAAATACTTCGGTCTTTTAGATAGGCAAGGGGGTTAGACTTCCCGTATGCAACGGTGCTTCCCTCCAAAGAGGAGTAGAGAACACGCGAAGGCAGTGAGGTCTAGAGCTAATTCCCCAGGTTGCGGTCCCTTGTTCGGGGAGGTGAACTAGTGCGACGGCAACTCGCCGACGCACTAAGTACTAACCATCCCACTGTAATAACTAAATAAATAGATAGGAAAATCCTATCCACTACAGTGGCACATCCGTGTAACCCGTGCGGAGTCCGTTGCCATGGTACATCCGGCCGAGGCTTGCCAGAGTATTGTAGATGAGCCGAACAATCGGAAAATTAATAAGTGCTCACGATCCACACCCAGAGGGGGTGCACTACATTTGTAGCCCAGTATTAAATGCACAGAAGACCATATTCTTCAGTTTCTTCGGATGCAAACGGTTGCGGATAGAGGTCCGTATCTGGGCTTGCAAACTGAAACTTCTTTTAACTGAAGAAGAAGATGGACTCATGCACAACATCCATAGCGCAAGCAATCTCAAAAAAGGCCATCCTTTGTGTTGTATCCAGTACAGCACTGGAACAGTGCGGTATACCAACAAAAGATGGCGAGTTCCTTCGTGATCCGCCTGCTGCTCCAAAAAATGTGTTAGGAACAGAGGTGCAGTGGTTGAATTGGTTGGAAGTCGATGGTGATGATCCGAGTTAGAAGTTTGGAACATCCATCGGGGTTTATATAGAGTTTCTAGTCTAGTTCTATCAGCGCCACTAGTCCATGAGAATTCGTCCAAGTTAAACGGTATGATGCTTGGTGTTCGTGCTGGCCTCCGTACGAGACTGGTTTACCGGGTTCAGTTCCAGATCTAGTCGTTTGATGACTTGGCAAATTCCATCAATGCTGATAACTTGTCATCAGACAAGGTCTTAATGATCTGGCATGAACCCAGAGTGCCAGTGATGACTTGGCACGACTCCCTCGGGAATCTTCCATGCCCGTTCGATCCCTACTGTACCGTGTGAAGTGTCTGTCAACTTTGTGAGTAGTAGACAACGTGTACTTCAGAGCCAATATGTCTACGTGGTAAACCAATACTTCTTTGATATGAAAATTTAGTCATGTCATATTGATAGGGTGTCTTGTGGTGCAATGCCCCAAAGGGGAAAAACACCGAAAGACGTCCGGGATCTTCCTCTCACGAGGTGAACCCAGCTGGGTAGAGCCCTCCCAGAGGTGTCACGGCGAAGCCGGTTTGTAAGACCAGGGACACCTGTCGCGACTCGCGCAGGGAGGTGAAGGCGAAGAATCGGTATCCGCGTGAGCGGGGTGTGATCCTCAGTAGAGGTATGTTTCCACGTAAGTGGGGTGTGTGAGCGGATGCGCACACGAGGGCCGCGGATAGCGGGAGGTGCTACCCTAAAAAGGGGAAAGAGGAAGGACGAAGTGGGTCGCGAGAGCGACGAGCAGATACAGCAATGCCGGTGGACAGGACTCCCTATACAGGGCGAAACACCAATATGATTGGAACAATTATACTCCAGTGATGGGTTTCTTTAGATGTGCAAGGGGGTTAGATGTCCCCGTGGTTTACGGCGTTTCCCTCCAAGGAGGAGTAGAGGTACGCGCGCAAGCGGCAACAACTAGAGCCAAATCCCCAGGTTGGGGTCCCTTGTTCGGGAAGGTTTACTAGTGCGACGGCAGTGCGCCGTCGCACTAAGTACTAGCTTCCCAGAAATGGGTGTGAAAATAATAAATAATATTAGCTAAAAATACTCCACATTTCGTGGCAACATCCACTACTGTGGCCAACCGCCAATTGACCCAAAACCGTGTCCCACGTGTCCATATCCACCATAGTGGGGCGTAGTTCATATACACACTACACAACCGATAATATAGGGAAAGCGTTCAAGTACCCAGAATCCCTCCCTGAGGGCGTTGCACTTCATGTCACAAAAGATGTTAACTCGGCTTTGAAGCCAGTTTGGTATGGCAATTGGGGAACCAATTCATTCAGCAGATCGAGTAGAATAAACCTAGCTGGTTCTTGCACGTTAGAACTGATTCTAGAGCCAACGATACTCAAAGAAAGGTAAATAGTAACTAATTCTAACAGAATGTCGGGTAAATTGGAGGGCTACAAAGAGTTTTCTCAGCCACAGCTTTCTCACCACCTATCGTCCGGTGTTTTCGGAATGCTAGTTTGACAAATCAAAAAGGGAAAGAATTGAAATGGACGGATATCGACTCTTTAAAACCCACTTTTGAATGAATCAATTTCCATCAAAATATTTTCACACATTCAACACTGCTAGTTTTTTGAAAGTATAAACTAGTAAAGCACTTCACATTTCCAAGTTTATTTCGGACCAAAAACCGAGTCCGGACTCCGCGAAGTGGAGTCCAGACTCCACTACTACATACCTTCACATGTGAACGTGAGATTGAAAATCTGACCGACCACCGGAACTGCCCTTCAAATAGAAGGATAGGATGCTCAGATAAATACATATATAGGAAATACATTAGAGTTTACAAAACATGATAGCCCTCGCTATCCTTCACTCGTTGTCAGTGTCTGCGGCCTTGCATAGCATGCACCAGTCCACGAGCCAGCGCAAAACGCTCGGCATCACCTGCTCCACTTCATCCCCGTGCGCCATAATAATTACGCCCCCGCATTTCGCTCTCCAACAACCCCTTTGCTCCCCTTTCTCCTTCCAATCCTTCAACTCTCCTTCCCGCACCATGTTCCCCTGTTGCTACCCTCGCTGCTCCTTCCACGGCCGCACCACATACTCTCTTCAGAGTCACCAACGCAGGTGCCCCCATCGCCTCACCGCCAACAAGCGTTCCTCCTCCACAGCCACCGCTCCAGTTCAGTTCCCTCCCAGGACCAAGAAGCGAAAATCCGTTCCCAACCTCTCCATCAATTCTCCTCCCCTTCCCTCTCACCGTCCTTCCGACAACGTCCCCCTCGCCGATGATGATCCATATGAACTTCAACAGGCTTCCCTCTCTCTTCAAACCCAAGACGCTTACCATATCGCAAGTCACGCCATCGGCTCCGTCTCCTCCTGAAACCCCCTTCTCCCGCCCCCTTCTCGTTCCCCTTCCCCTCTCGCCGACAACCCTCATCTCGAACAACTCGTCCTCTACATCTCCTCCATCGCATCCTCCGTCAGCACCCGCAAAGCAGACGAGCTCATCTCCATCCTCAACCATCCAGACTTCTCCAAGTCCTCCTTCCAGACCTCCATCTCCTCCGCCAGGCAGTGCCTCGCACTGCAAGAGGACCTCTTCAAGCAACGCATCAGCTCCAACGGCTTCATCCCTTCCACCATCACAGACAAGCGCAACACCTTCTCCGCAACCCTCTTCCAGAAACGTGCCATCGACGTCCTCAAGCAACAACTCGCACTCGCACACCTCAACAACACCTTCTTCCAGCCGGTATCTCAATCTTCCTCATCTTCTTCGTCTTCTGGTCACCCGGCTTTCGCACATCCCATGGCTGCAGCCCTCGGAAAGAAAGTCGTCCACGAAGTACTCATCCCTCATTGCCAAGTAGATCTCCCGCTTCGAAGGTATCCAAAGCGCAACCGTCGCTTTCCTATTCTCATTCCCTGCTATGCGACGCGGATCCCCTCGTCGAACCCTTCATTCTCCAATTCCTCATGGTGCCGTTCCCTCACTCTCTCCCATGCCACCCAATTATGTTCTCCAGAGCAAGCGGGAGATACTAACCAAACAACTTTGAAAACAATAACTGCCGTTTTCCTCCACGGCCCACATTCGTGTCCAACGCAGTCAAAACACATCCGATCCAAGCATCCAAGCGTGCCAAATGCATCACAGTTCCATCCACATAATCTGTCTTCCCTTCCCCTCCCGGTACCACCTCATATCCCATAAACTCTGCCAGCACTTCTACCGCAGCTCCGTTTTTAAAGTACATGTCCTCCCCACCAAAGTCCCTTAACCTTCGAGCAACTTGAAATCCAGAATATGTAAGATCGTCAATCGCACTCATTCTCCATGCACATAAGATTCGGCTCTTCTCTACCTCCTTTCCCATTAACTTGCTTCTCGCTTCCTCTAACTGCTTCTTCAATTCCACATCAAGCTCCGTCCCCTCCTGAGGTCTCACACGTCTTGCTATCAAGTCATACCCAAGTAGCGAAAACAACTTTTCCCGTGCCGCCCGCTTCCGAACCCCAATCACATCGCTCAACGTTTGCTTCATACGCTGCCTCAAACACCTGTCCCGAGCTACGTCCTGCATACACTGAATCTTCTTACCCGCTTGTCGAATCGACTCCCATCTATGCCCTTCAATCTCAACACCAATCAAATACTTCAAAAGTTCATTGCTTCCTCCTCGCAAACTCGATGTATACGCCCTCATCTCCGATACGATCTCAAAGGGACACCGAGGAACAATTTCGTTCCCTCCCACTACGAATACACTCGACTCCGTCCCTTCCCTAAAGATCTCACACCGGTTCGTCCAGTTCCTCTCCATTCGATCCGTAGTAAAACAAAGCTCCGACACTTCCAACTTTGCGT
>NBIV01000361.1:0-68222 GCA_003194525.1 Gracilariopsis chorda
GAAGCGACCTGAGGTCAACATGGTTGAAGACCCAATGGATAGCGTCGAACCTGGACGGACAAGGCGATCTTGCGGTGCCTACGCCACGAGAAAACGACCAGAGGGACGCATAGAGGCGTATCGTCCCTTTCAACTGCTGCCTCAAACTATCAGACTCGCGACCACAGGAGCTGAGAAGTGAAAGAAACCAAAGGACGAAATGGCAGGGGTCTCGAGTGGGTGTATGCTGTGGACCAATGGGAAGACCTAGAGGAAGCTGTTTGTGTCTTTGAGGAAGGATAACTACAAGGTACAGGGAACCTTGGGACTACAGGCCAATACCACAAGGACATTTACGGCCGTATTGAATACTGGAGCAGGCCCCAATCTGGTACATCCGAAGGTCTTACCATTGGGCTGGGAAAGGATGATACAGGAAAAGAAGTCACCGAAGGTAACGGACGCATCACGTGGGCCGATGGACATTCGCGGAATACTTCCGCTTTACGTCCAATTGGGTCACCTGAAGGTTAAGACTTGGTTTCTTGTATGTCCGAACCTGGGGCCGGAAGGGATCCTGGGACGAGCTTCATTGACAAATATGTAAAGGCAATCTATCCTGGCCAAAAGAGGGTCGCTTTCCATCGAGGACCACCATTGGCGATTGTTGGCTCGCGCCCTGCACCCGAGGCTGCCCCACCTAAGGTCAAGTTTCTCACGAGGACCGTGTCCCACAAGGTCAGAATGGCAAAAGCGATAGTCATACCGCCTATGACCCAGGTAGCCGCTGCAGCGGTATCGTGTCCTCAGGTCGGGTTTTGTTGCAAAACCATCCAAGTTGGTAACGAAACACCTTTCCCTCATAGCCAATGGAGTAATGAATGTGGTACCCCCACCGGCCCTTTGCGGTCACCATGAGCAACTTCCGTGACAAGCCTACAAAGCTACCCAAGGGTGCAGTGGTGGGGGTATCTATGCCTGCTCCAGTGGCCATTATGGAGATTGATGCGGAAAAGTTGCTTCCTGGGGGTGAAGCACCGGCCAATTGGGAAAACGACGTCAACCTTGGCGATCAATTTGAGCCATATAGGAGAAAAGTCATTGATCTCTTCAAGGACTTTGCTAGCATGTGGAGTGGAAAGCTGGCGAGATCGATGCCAAAAGGCATCGAACTAACCTTAAGGACGGTGCTACACCCCAATATGAGCATCCCTATCGGACTGCCTAAAAGAACGAGAGGTGGTAGCCAAGGAGGTTGAGAAATGAAGTCCGCTGGGTCATTGAGCGTCACCACTCACTGAGGCCGAATGGGCTAGCCCTTTTGTCCTAGTGGCCAAACATGACGGGACCGTACGGTTTTGTATTGATTACCGCACACTAAATGCGGTGACCAAGAGGATACTTACCCTATCCCCGTATGGACGACTGCTTGGATTCCATTGGGGACGCGCAAATTTTTCACCACTTTGGATGCCAATTGTGGTATTGGCAGGCTTCCATGGACGACAAGGCGAAGTCGCTGACTACCTTCACGACCCACGAGGGATTATTTCGATTTACATGGATGCCCTTTGGTCTTATGAATGCGCAGCTACTTTCCAGTGGGCCATGGACATCATTTTGTCCAGGGTCAAATGGAAATTCGCCTTGGTCTACCTAGATGATGTGATCATCTTTTCCAGGTCCATTAGGGAACACTTCGCACATGTGAAGGCAGTCCTTAGATTACTCCAGCAGGCGGGTGTCACACTGAAATTGAAGAAGTGTTTCTTCTTCCAGCCCTCCGTAGACTACCTTGGCCATGTGGTCCTGCTGGGTAAACTCCAAGTGGCCCAAGTTACAACAAAGGCCATACGGGAAGCACGATCCCCTAGGACCCATACGGAATTGCGTTCCTTCCTTGGCCTTTGTAATGTTTACCGCAGGTTTGTCCCAGGGTTCGCGAACATTGCAGCACCTCTCAATGAGATGCTGAAGAAAGGGACCCCTTCGGAATTTGACGACCTCACGGACGAGCAGTATGAGCCCTACCAGAACCTCAAGGACCATTTGGTTAATCCGCCGGTCTTGGCGCTACCCAAGGCCAATAAACCGTATACCCTAGATACGGACGCATCTGCAACCCAAGTGGGCTGTGCCCTTCTACAAGAACAGGAGTCCCCTAAGGATTATCGCCCAATTGGCTACTAGAGTAGGTCCCTGACCATGGCCGAGAGGAACTATAGCACCACGGAAAAAGGAATGTTTGGCCATCGTGTGGTCAGTGCTCCATCTTTGGCATTATTTGGAAGGAACTCGCTTTACCATTAGGACAGACCACCACTCCCTCCGCTGGGTAGTGAACATAACGGACGCATCTTCCCGTCTGGCCCGATGGAGATTGCGCCGTGCCGAATTCGATTACGAAGTGATCTATAGGCCACGGCTGAAATATCAGGCCGCAGATGCGCTGTCACGCATCCTCACCGATGGTACGTACCAAACTCCCCTGGACGATGAGATTCTCACCATCTGGGTTGGACCACAGTACAATGATGACGAGGAAGAGGAACCACCGGTGGCTGAGGTGAGAATGGCCGAATGGACGGACGGACATGGCGCAGCGATCTTATGCGCCATGGACTGGGAATATCCACCGTTGGATATCCATATGGCCCAGTTGGAAAGCTCGGATCTTACGCCAATACCCCTAAAGGAATTTCTTCAGGCCCAGAAAACGGACGAATACTGCGCCCAGATAGGAGAGAAAGTAGGGACCCCGGGGTCGCTGTTTGATTATGACCACCAAGGCATATTATGTCGCAGGTCACCATTGGACGGGGCGATACAGCTGGTAGTGCCTAAGGCTTTATGGGCACGCCTTCTTTATCTCGCGCACAATCCGAGGTTGGCTGGCCATCCTGGAGGGTCTAAAATGTATCAGACCCTGAGAAGATACTTATACTGGCCCCTGATGGCCAATGACATAATGAAGACCGCAAGGACTTGTACAGCATGCGCAAAGATCCGAGGGACAAGAGCGGTACATCAACGGAAACTAAAGTTATTCCCAGCGGCCGGGCCTTTGGAGTTCATTGCTTTGGATATCCTAGGGCCATTTCCGAAGTCGACCCATGGCAACCGATTTATATTGGTGATTACCGATCGGTTTACCGAGTTGACCCGAGCAATTCCGCTCAAATCAACAACCGCCACCGACGTCGCCATGGCTTTCGTTGTCCATTGGATTTACCCCTATGGACTGCCACTCTATCTCCTTGCGGACAATGGCTTCCAGTTTATCTCCAAAATCTTTGAGCATGTGTGCTCGGCCTTAGGTGTAGAAACATCTCCTCTCCACTGCGTACCATCCTCAGACCACTGGACAAGCCGAAAGGTTTAACTGAACCTTGGCCAAGAGGCTAATTCACTACTTTTCCGAGCGCCAATTGGACTGGGATGACTATGTCCAGCCGCTGGTCTATGCATATAATAATCAAGTGCATAAGTCTACTGGTACAACTCCTTTTGACCTCACCCTCGTACAGGCCCCTGCGCCGTACATGGTTGACCTACAGGACTTAAAAGCACCTCAGGACATAACGGAGGAAATCACTCCTGCCCAGGCCAAGCGGTATTCGCGGAAGCGAATTGATTCTATCTTGAGAGCCGCACAGACCACGTTGGACAAAGCCCAAGCGCGCTATAAGGCCGATTTCCATCGGTCCGTCTGGTTTACACCACAGGTGGCCGTGGGAGATTTCGTCCACTTGAACAGACCACCGAAGGAAAAGCCCGAGGACGAGAACATCAACAAGAAGCTGTTGCCAAAGTCTACTGGGCACTTAAAGGTACTTAAGGCTCGTGGGCACACGGTTACTATCGACCGAGATGGGCTCCGGGACACCTTCACAATGGACCGAGTCTCTCTGGCACCACGCCAACCTTCAACTGAACCATTGGACTCGCACGCTTTCCCTTCGTCCCACACCCCACCCTCCATCCCTATGCAACCACGTGTCAATGGCCGTACAGGCCCTCAGGAACCGCAGGTCTCCGCGGATCCAGAAGGCCCTTCCCCCGATGGCTACGGTCCCCTGGATGAAATGGTACTTCCTGAAGAAGTACCCGATCCTATGGAAACCCCCGACGCTGTTCCCTCGGACGCTGACGGGTACGGTCCCCTCGACCAGATGGACCTACCACAGGATGCCGGAATGAACGACCAACGGGAGTATGTCGTCGACTGCATCGTCTCCGCTGGGCTCACAGACGATGGCGAAGTGCGCTACAAAGTTCGTTGGTATGGCTATGAGCCGAAGGACGATACTTGACTTCCGAGGTCAGACATCTCGGATACGTTTGTGGCCCGCTATTGGTCAAAAACAGGCCACACGGAGCGTGACCTTAAGGAGGGAGGTATCCCAGGCAATATATTTGCGCCAGCACGGGCCCAATCCACCTCCACCCAATAGGAACACTGCTTTTGGCCACGGCACCCACGGAACCGCCTCCCAGGCCGCCCAACTCGCTGGCCGTGCGCCACTTCTTCCGGAGGTTTACCGCGACGATGACCAACTTGGACGTCACATAACTCCGAAGTCCCAGGGTCATCAAGGCTGAAAACCTCAGGAACGAAGCGCGGACGGCTCACCTATAAAGAGAGTGCACCAAAACCCCAGGGACTTGTTTCAAAACCGACCTAGTGGTATTCAAGGGTAGAGATGAAGACCAATGGAGCGCGACAGAGAAGACGCATACCTTGACGCTAGAAGGGCCAAAAAGGGAACCATAGTGTTTACTGAAGACTACTGGGTATAAAGACGACAATTAGGACGACGCAGCCGGTTGAGAAGGGGATCCCATGCGGCCGCGCTTGCAAGCCGGACTCCGGGCGGAAGAGGATGAGGCAACACCAGTGGAATCCGTGTCCGAAAGGTTAAGACCAAAGCGGTTATCAAGGTCTGTCGCGACACGCTCGGACAACACCTTAGAGTTCTCCTCCAGGATGGTCGCTAAGGCGTCTTTGACCTCTTGGTTACGCTGAACCAGCGATTGGTACCGCGAAGCCCGGCGAGCCCAGGACTGGGCGGAACGAAGAGCCTCTACGATACCAGTGGGTTCAAGTATACCAACGGACGTGCATAACTTCTTCAGGTCATCGAAGGCCATTTTAATGACCTCTGGAATGAGCGGCACGAAAGGCAGAGGAGGGACCACAGGGGCGGAAACCGTCATGGATGTAGGAGGTGGGGAAGCCAAGGGACCGATGGACGGCTCTGGGGGCTCTTCCACGGCAACCTCATGCGCCGGCACGAAAGACGGCGCTACCGATGGGGCCGGTACAGAAACTACCGCCCGCTCCCAGACTGAAGGACGAAGAAAATCTTCGTGAAACCCAATGGCCTGAGGATAGTAATCGGGCACGGACTGACGTGGCTCGTTCACGGGGACAGCCTGCAATGGTTTGGCCTGGTAGACGTTTCCGTCGTCATTGCCTAAAGGATGTGGCGGGATCTAAAAGAAGGTGTCGGTGTCATAATCGTACCAAAGGAACCCGGGGGTCTGCGCCCATTCGACCAGGAGGACATAATCCAATAGAGCCTCGGCCTCTTCAATCTCGTACTCCGTACCCCGGACAAGCCTCCCGGACGTTAGCTTGGACCCCATAGCGGGCGATATCCAGAAAAGCCATCAAACAGAACACGGCCCATTCGGCAAAAGGAACCTGCCAGGTCAGCCAGGGGAGACGTTTAGTGAAGTCCCCCTGGAGCTGATAGGTGTGGTAGGCCACCATGGGCGGATTAGGGACCATAAGGAGATTGGAAACGTGTCAGATGGCAGCCTCAGGTCCGGCGGTAAGTGAAGGTAGCTTGAGATATAGAGAAGACCTACGGGACGGAGGTATATCGTGAAATTCCACTTGGTGCCAACAGAAGAAGTACTTGAGGTTGGTTCGAATACGACCATCGGGTTCGATCATATCATTCCAATAGGTCCGGTTCGATAACCAATACAAGCGGTCGTATGGAGGTCTGAAGCAGAGTAACCCCAGGAGGCTATGACCAGGGGGAGGAAAGGGGGCCTTAGGGTCACCATGCATCGAATACAAGTCCTCCAGGAGCTTGTTTACTCTCCATTGGTAATCAGACTCCTCGCCGCAGCGGACGAAGGGCATATCCGGTGGGACCAGAGAGCGCAACGCGCAACCGAACGGGCATCAGCAGGAAGGTGGAGCCAACGGTTGTACCAGGAGCCCTCTTGGCAGTTCGTCTTCGCACGGGCATAGTTGGGGATCGCAGCAAACCGCAGGGCATCCAATTATTGATCAGCATACCGCACGAACTCGGCGACCGAACTGGGTAGACGGGTACTCCTCACGGCCATAGGAGTCCGACCCAAAATGTGGTCGTACTTGTTCCCGGGGTGGACTTATGCGCTGCTGGGGACCAGAGCCAGGTTGGTCGAGTCTACAGTTATTGCCACCCGAGGGATACGCTCGAAGCTGTCATAGTCCAAGACGTAGCCATGGGAGCCCTTATATGCCCCCGAGGACATGGCGTAGACGCGATCGACAAGCCGGCACAGCGGACACGGCGCCAGGGGAGACCAACGGTCAGGAACCTGAAAGGCCAAGGGAATGCACCACGATCTACCGAAGGGGCGGGTATGGTGGATGCACCAAGGGGGTATGCGAAGGAAAGAGCAACGAGAAGGACGAGATAATCTAGAGGGAAGTATGGGCGCCCGAGCCAGGGGTCGGTGAGATGCAGGAGCACGAGTAGCGCCTCGCCGTTGAGACTCATTAGTGAATGAGGCCCCCTCGTAGGCCACCAATGACATGGTAGCGGCCACGTGCCACTTGCCGAAAAAGCAGCCAAATCGAGGCAAACCGGTACCGCCGCCGTACCTGCTGTGGAAGGGCCTACCAGCCATGTCAACAGGAGGCGAGAGACCTAGTCCGGAGAGAGCACGTGAGAAGAACAAACCCATTGGGCGGAAGGAAAGGATGCCAGCAGAAAAAACGGATGGCCCACCGACGGGGATGTTTCCAACGGGACGTCGGATCTTAAGGGGGGAGGTCTGTAGGAGAATGACCATTGGGCAGATGCAGTGGTGAGGTAACCATGGGGCTGGGCTGGCGGAACTCAGAACATTGCTGGCCGAAATATTCCACGTGGCCAAGCTGGGTGCGTATGCAGGAGATATGAGGGGACAGTGCGAGTGCCAAGGCACTGTGGCCATAAGTTTTATTATGTAGCTAATTTTATTTAATTTGTTAGGATAGTGTCCGGAGGTCGGAACGCCTCGCCAGCCATATAGGCTGGCTCGAGTGCCACCGATCTCTGAAGAGTAAAGGCGAGCACCCTCACCGTCTTCTTGACGCCATATGCAGCCAGTCGTACTCCAAAGGCCTTCAAGCCGTCGCTACCATTCTCCCGACCTGTAAAGACTTGAGATAGCGCCCGCCCATTGCGCCTCGCTGCCAGTTGGTGCCCGTGTCACTAGTAGACCCAGTGGATTGTCACCCCAGTGGTTGGCTCTCTGCCGCTACTACCTCCTAGTAGACTACTACCCTAGTTGGCCAAAGGACATAGTATTGTACTACAGCCAGGGGAACTGGATCTCGATGCTGAATGCAATGTGGCTGTCTGCTGAAGAAATGCAAGTCGTCTAAGAATGTTCTGGAGCTACATACAGTGTCGCGTTGCTGAGGTTGTGGTAAAATAATCGGACTCTGTTGTAGAGAGTGCCATTAGGTTTTGTTTTCTGGATGGTAAAGATACCGTCGTGGAAGCGATGGTGTGTATGCTGATGGTACTAAATTTTGGTTTCTAAGCATTGGCAAAATCTGCATGGCAGTACGCTTTTAGAAGAGGAGTAAATTTGGTTGTGTGTTCTGCCTGGGGATCGAAAATTAATCCGTTGGTGCATGTCACTTTAAGGTAGCTTTAAAAGATTCTCAGAGCTTGGTAATGGTGCTTCTTGGATATTTCATGTGTTGCGGTAGTCGATTTGTGATTTCCATGAGATTGGGGTGGGCTCTGTATGCCAGATAGCGGATATTCTTTATGAGTTGGTGGAAGGTTTGGGCACAATTGTCGTCGAGTTGCAGCGTCTGTTCTTGTTGCTGGATGTGATGCACTGTGCAGCATGACGTTCGTGCAGGGTTCCAGTTCACCATTTTCGCGTATGCGAATATAGCGTCGATGACGTCCGCCTGAGATATGTGAACCAAACCGTGCTGTGGGCGAGTAATAGTCCAGTTCAGGGATCCTGATGTTGGGCCTATTTTTTTGAGCGTGTACGTGACAGATAACTGTTTTTCTATTGTTCATTGATGAGAGTTGTTTTTGATGCTAAGATAAGTAGATCATTGACAGTGGTGCTCAAAAATATAAATGCTGCACCCACAGGTTTAATATACCAGCAGGAGACATGTGTGAATGAGACGAAGGAAAGTTTCGTGGGTGTCTTTTTTAAAACCAATATTTTATTACTATGTTGCAGATGGCGAGTCGTTAAGGTTGCCTTACTATCGTCCATAACTGCTGTTGTTGATGTATATTTCGTCGAATTTGGGAATTTTTGCGACATTTACTGGGCGTTCATGTTCATATTATTCGTGTAGGTATGCTGTGTTGAGAACAAATTGCTGTAATGAGAGCGGGTGTTCGGTATGTATCGTTATCAGGATGCGTTGGTTGGTACGACCGACTGTGCAGGTGGTGCTTTGGCGTAGATCGTATCGAATAACAGGGTTCATGAGATCACCTCTCAAGTCGCAGCGTGCTGTTTTCTTTGTGATGTTGTATCTCTGGGAGTGTGGGAGTCGGTACTGTTCCCAAGCGCGCTATTGTAGAGGTCTGCCATGTGGTATTGTGTGTGCCGTTTTTCTTTCCATCGCAGGCGACAGCTTACGCGGTTGTAAGTATCCGTGTGGAGATGCGGTGGTGGGGGGGGTTATACTTGTGGCGTGGTGGAGTCCTGTGAGGGCCGATAAACTGTAAAAAAAGGACCTGTCCTTCTTCTTTACTACTGTCTCTGATTTCGCTGAGCTCCGAAGTATATGCTGCTACGCACTGTAATGCTGCTTGACATCGCACGCTATGCAGTCGACGGTTCCAAATTTGTCGCATTACGCGAACCTTAATGGCCAAATTGGGGGTAGGAAGCTTGATCTCACTTTAAGAGGGAAAATCTACAGGTCTGCAATGGCCAGGGGTTCTAGGGGTTTTTGCGATTTTGCACGGAGTGGGTTTTTAGGGGATTTTTGCGGAACCCATTCCAGCTCCAACGTCAGGTGGCAAATTTTAAGTTAATTACAGCATATCTTTCTATGTAATTTGTCGCCATCGACATCTTCGGTGCTTTCCTCACCACCAAGATGGGCAACAAGTTCTAAATCGTTATTAAGGGTCACTTTTTGGAACTTTTTCGAAGCGTACCGGTAGGGAAGATCTCCGCCACGAGCCTCACTCAATCCTTTGTTGTACATTGGGCTTTTGTCTACAGTCCATCGAGTAACGGTCTCGCCGGTAACGGGAATCCATTCGCATTGCGATTCTTTGAGGACCTCTGTAGACGTTTGGACATCAAGGACCTGGTCAACGCTACTTATCAGAGCAAGACAAATTAGCAAGTCAAACGGTTTGACCGGACTATTTTAGCGTCACTCCGTCTTTACGTTGCAAAGTAGCCCAAGAATTGCAGTTTGTCCACGGATGCGCTCACTTTCGTGCACAGCACTCAGAGACACAGAACGAATCGTCTAATGCCATTTGAACTGGTGCGATCACGTACTACACATCCCGTGGCTCTCGGACCATAGCCTAGCTTTGACACATTCCCTTCACCGAAAGGCTCGTTGTTACGAATGAAAAGCCTGGCTCACCAAGCTCAACTTCGCCACTCCCCGCTTTGTTACACGCACTCAAGCCACTTGCAAGCGCACTTTTGACGCTCAAATCCAGCTTCATCAAAGACAGATATTTTTTCATCCGTAGGAACCAATGGAGCGCAATGAATGGAAACGCTAGAAACTGTGGTTCAAATCACATGCCCTCTTTAAGCATATCTCTGTGGACTCTGACACAGTCGTTGTAGAGATTTACAAGAACTACGAACGTATCTCTTGCGACCTCGTTATGCCCGCCCCTCCTCTCTTCAACGCTCAGCCATCTAGCAAAGACAATCCTGTTTCTGCTGATCCAGGAACTTTGGGACTACAAACCACTTACAGACCCTAATATTCATCGCACCGTTATCGGAAACTCTCAGCCCTACACAATCTTTCGGAAACTAGCTCTAGGGGCATCTTTTTTTCTCACGAGCCTTCGTGGACTTCGATAATTTCGGCAACCCCCACGTTCTTTCTAAGGCGTGGAAGAGTCATGGAAATTCTGTCCCCGTTTTCGAGACGCATGGTGTCAAATCAAGAGTTACACGGATGGAAGACCCCACGCAGAATGTCGAAGATACCACAATCACGTTGAAATCATCTTCTATTAAGTATGGTTCTTGCCAAACCTCAAAGACTTCATATAGGTTGCAAGACCAGCCCGCCATGTCAAGTACTGCTCGCGACGCGCATATAAAACTGAGTCCGCTGTCGTCGAAGTCATATGAAGAGGACGAAACCCACCATGAGGAAACGCCTTATCGTCCAAGGTCCGAGAGAAGATTTCGAACCACTTCCAAGAGAGTACACTCGCGTCACAGGACATGGCACTTACTCCGCCCTTGGAAACAGCGCACAAGGTAAACGCCTACGCATGGGAAAGCAACCCGCTGGAACTGTCGACACAGCTACCTTAGACAATTCCAACTAGTATTAAAATGATTCCAGATGTGCCAGGCACCCCTACGACATGTGCGAACCACTCACAGCCAGCAGTAACAAGTCCCACGGTTAGCGTGGCGGATCCAACCACACGTAAGATGAACGACAGACTATTCCTGGATATGTCACGTTCGAACGCTGTTCATTTGGCCGATTTGAACGCACAACAATGCTCACCGACTTCATCGTTGCCACTAATTTCAGAACGGGCGAAATCTTACAAATGTGGGGAAGCCGTTCAGATAAACCTGTTGGAGAAAACGATTTCCTCCTAAAAAAGTAAAACATTTGCCGTCGTGGCCCAAGTTGGGATGTTCATACCGCCATGGGGACAATTCGCCTTCAAGAAGGACGTGTAACCTGACCCAAGTATCGGCGGAGCTGACACAATTGAGGATCACACCAATTCAACGGAGAACACTCGGTCACATCGGACTTTGCCATCGCCTGCGCTTGTCCACACTACCACCTCGCCGAAAGAAAAGGTCGCAGTCGAGAACTCTATTGAAAGATCAGTACGGCACTGAAGTTGAAATATGGTCAACAGAGGGCAAGGCCTGGATTTTTACCGTCATTTATTCGTTTTCAACTACCTCATGTAAACTTCGTATCATCCATCAGAATAGATTCAATACGTTGTCCATTTACTCAGTTCTGGACACACGCTTGATTCTGATGAGCCGATAGAGTAGCTTCCATGTTCGAAAGCTGTTTGGTACCATCCTTGTACGCTCAAGGGATTGGTCGCAAAACTTGACAGTGTACAGATAGGATACGTCGCTCTAGTTCGGGATTGGGAGTGTAAGACAGTAAACCAAGACACAGAATAGGACAGAAAGAAAAAGAATAGTGTCTCTTATGTCATGGCCAGAACTGTAATTCCTCCAAAAGAATAATAGTGTGTCTTACTTTGTGGCCGGAAGTAGGTTTCATTCAGATATCTCACACACACAAGTCTATAAAGAGGGCGGAGAAGTTCCAACAACATGTGTGCTGGAAGGTCCAGTTCTTTTGGGGGATTCAGATATACTCTACGTATGAGCTTCTGTGCGGATTGCAAGTATGCTTCACGAATTCTGTGTACCATACTCTATATCCAAGAATAGCGGCGACCGTAACGAGAATTCGGGTTTAATATTGTCTTAGATAAGGCGAATTGGGCACTAGAAAAGCTTTTTCTGGATCGTTGTGTCCTTGGGCGACAAATCTGGCTTTGAATATTTCTTCATCAGTTTCAGAATTTTTGATGGCGATCACAAAGTGGCCAGTGAGGATATTGGCCGCTTCTGACACTTCATCTTGTCTAATGACTTTCCACGTTCCGCGGGATACTAATCTTGCCAGCTCTTTTCGTTTGGCTTCACTGAATGCTGGTAGGTTCCGACGGTGATCGGAAGGACCTACCAGTTCAGTGATTTGAACATCATAGAGTTCAAAATCACAAGGAAGTATTGTTTGGAGACAAGTATGAAGGTTGTCCATTAGTTCGTCACGATGAAAAGGTTTGACCTGCGCAATAGAATGTTGGACTATTTCACCATTGCGATTGATAAAGACTTGTTTGTTATCAATCCTTACAATGTTATAGGGTCCAGTCCTTTTTATTGGCTTTAAGTATTCTAGATACACTAGAACTTCTTGTCCAACTTTCTAGCTTGTGGATGCGGCAGATGGAATGCGGTCGACAATTGCACGGCGCAAACGGAGCTCCGAAGTGATGGTTTTCATCTCAGTGCGCGCGAATTGAAGAGCTCTCATTCGCTCCTCATTATTTGGAAGTTCTGTGCTAAACGGTGGAAAGCGAGAAAGAACTCCAAATACGAGTAGTGAAGGCAAAAGTCTTTCGGAATTCATTGTATCGTTTATAACCTTGACAGCACGTCCAAGGGCTAAGGCGATGTGGACATCAGGCTCACTGTATCGAATCTTTTGGTAGATACGACGTAAGGGTTCATGGTACCGATCACCAGTTCCAAGGAAATTATGACTTTCGACGCCTGAGAATTGTAAGGTAATTCCAGCCATGCTTGTCACCTCTTTCCATCGAGTGGATGGGAATTGTCTGGCCTTACCAAGTCTCATCCTGTCTGGATAGCCGGTGTATAATGTTGCCCAGCGACTG
Organism: Gracilariopsis chorda; assembly: GCA_003194525.1. Classification (NCBI taxonomy): domain Eukaryota; phylum Rhodophyta; class Florideophyceae; order Gracilariales; family Gracilariaceae; genus Gracilariopsis; species Gracilariopsis chorda. The sequence goes on from NBIV01000361.1 coordinate 12,924, forward strand.
AGAAATGCATACCAGATTGCTTCTGTGGTTTGACTCTTTAAGTATACTGCAGAGCTGAAGTGCGTTTGTGTATGAACAACGTGAAAAACTGGCAGTTTATCCAAGAACATAGGGTCCAAAGCAATTTCACGGTTAAATATTATCTTGCCTGGAATGGATACTTGGAAGGATTGTGGCCACTGCGTAAAACGTTGGCACGTGGCACATGATTTTTAGATACGCTCGGTGAGTGTTGTGGTCTCGGGTGTGGCATTTTCTGGCTTTTCTCGGGAGATCAAGTTGAAAAGCCTATTTGCGCTTGGATGGAAAAAGCGCATATGCATTTTTCGGAGTTCGCTTTTGGTGTAAAGAATCTCAGAGAAGTCTCATTCTAAGTACATATGACCGAATTTCCTAGTGATTGGTATCGCCCAGTTGAGCTTCTTGTTGACTAGCCTGTTGTCCACATTGTCAGCTACACGAGCCTGTAGGTCCAAAGTATCTAGACCAATAAGGAGAGGTACAGAGGCGTCAACAACGTCAGTCTTCAGTGGAAGGAAAGTGTTGCCAGGTAACGGACTGCGTACTAGCATAGTTCCTTGGCTGAAGTAAACGCCATCTCCAAATTTAAAGGCTTTGTTGGAGTGGCTCAGCTTTAATGGAATGGCTACAAGTTTACAATAAGCTTGGGCCTGTTCTTTTTATTATGGATTGTTGTGCGCCAGAATTCAGAAATGCGCCCTGAAATTCACGACGTTTTCTGTCGAGTGAACTTGTCTTCACATTGTTAGTGTCAATAAGGTTGCAAAGAGGTGTTTGAGAACTGTAACGTGCTTGCTTTCGTGTACAAAAACGGATGATTCGAAGTGAGCCATTGGAAGACTTGTCTGGGCCTTTCTTGTTCTGCTGCTTGGGAGGAGCACTAAGGCAGAAATCGTTAGTACTCCGAGTTAAAAATCCTCAAGGCAGTTCGAGAGAAAGGGGTCGGTACTTTGCGTTCCAAAGTTCGACGCAAAGAATTGTTCGGAAAGATCAGAGTTTTCGTTGTCTGCATTAATATCTGCCTTGCGGTTGCAAGCCAAGAATTTTTCCGCGCTTTCGAGTTCATCGGAATCACTGGACTCTTCGAGCTGTTGGCAGATTTCATATAGGACGCATTTCAAAGCATTGTTCTGATCCTTGCAGGCATTGCGTTGCAAATATTGCACACGGCTGGCAGCATTGTTGGTCAGGTCATTGCGTTGCCTGCAATCGGCAATTACGTGTCCGAGTTTTCCACAATTCCAACAGTGAACGTTTCGTTTGTTCCTGGATTGACAAAAGGTTGCCTTTTTTGTGGAATGCTGGTGACGTACGTATCGGGATTGGCCAGCATAGAACGCTTCGCTCGTGTGAGATGTCTGAAAATCGTCGGTGGAAAGTGAATCCAACTGAAGTCTCTTTTGATCTCGCATGCGACCGATTCTCCCTTCTTGGTCCAGTTGAATTGCGGCTTCCAACTGACCGTAAAGTTCATGATAACTAATCAGTCCCGCATTGGCTCTGCTGCAGGCATCTCGCGCTCAGGAATACCAACTACAGAATTCTGTAAGTATTCGATTCTGTTGCGCTCGGATCGGTTGTGGGGACAACTTCGAAATTTCTTCGTGGAGTTTCTCCAAACCGTCACCCAATGAACAGCTCTTTGAAATAAATTTTTGGATTCAAAAGTTATGTAAGTAGGCAGCAATGCGGTTCTGACGGGAAAGAGAGTTATACTCCTTTTCCATTAGTACTGAAGCTTCCCTGAAACTTCTCACTCTGCCATCAACGTTTTGTACGTAAATATGCTTCGCGTTTCCACGCAAAAGGTGGTGTAAATATTGGAGTCGTTGATGGTTGGATAGATTGTAAACTAGAGCGGCATACTTATATTCGCTCAGAAATTCCTCCCAACATTCACCAAGCGCTTCTGAGAAGTTAGAAGATTCATCTTTGAAATGAGACGCGATATAATGAGTAGTCCTGTCTCGATTGTCTCCAAAGTTTGTAGCTCACTGTAAACGTTTTGAGGACGGCACGGCTGGCGTTGGCGATTTTTTCATCAAGACGTTTTGGAGGTGAGAGCTCACGTTGCTGCTAATCCTCGGTGTCTTCTTCTTCGTGTGCATATCTTCTGGCTTGTGTCGGGTAGGCGGAGCAGGTGCCAGCTTTGCTCGAATAAACCTATAGCAGTGAAAGCATCCTCTAAATGAGACTCCTCGAAAATAGTTTTGGCAATTCCTTTTAAGAGGTGACCGCTTTCATGTTCTGCGAGATTAATTACACGATCTTCTAAGAACTTTGCAACTTACGCATAAGCAACCCATCACTTAAAATTGTAAACGTAAGTAGCTTATCTGGAGGATATTCAGCTCTCAGAAGTTAGACTATTTGAGCAGGCTCTGTTTGGGTATTGTTTTCCTGAATTTTCTTTATGAATTCGATAAATTGTCGTGGCTGCGGATTTGCATACCTAACATTGCTAGTAAAATTTCCGTTAAGTGGCGGCATGATGACTTATACCAATTACTACTACTGTGTTTTGTATGCTAATGAAATAGTGTACTGCGTTTAACTAATTTTTACTCGTACGAAATTAGCCTAGTACTTTTGTTAAGTAATCGTAGAGTAATACGCAAAAACCAAAGTATTTATCGATTTGAATTTTAATTGTAAAGCACTTTGTGATGTGCTTTGCCGTTTTTGTGACGTTTCAAATGATGATGCGACTCAAATGAGCGCTTAGAGATAGCACAGTAAAGGGGAGTACGTTTGCACTGCACGCGGTTGCGGTGTGTTTTAAACTGACAGTGGTCAAAAAAGGTTTATGCACTGTTGCATTGAACTTTGCACAACGTGCAGAAGCGTTTGGCACGTGCTTTCTTTCTTCGGTTGTAATTGGTCAGCCAAACACTTAGCTTATTCCTGCGGAGCTTCTGTATGCCACCGGTGCTCGGCTGCCCTGGCACTGGTGATGTCTGGCGGAGGCGTGGCACGGGTACCCCTTCGGCTTCAAGGTCAAAGACACTTGGCGGCTTGCGGATGGATGTAGTTGAGTGGTGACCTGGTTCTGATTCACTTTCCACTTCTGAAGGGGTTAGATGGTTCAATATGTTCGGTCGTTGCTGATTGGTTGGTGGCGCTGGTAGTGCAGCAAGGTGGTGACGATGCGGGGAGGCTGGGTGCTCTACGGTTACCGTAGGATAGATTGGATTATAAATAAAGACAGTGCCTGGCTGTTTACGAGCCACTGTAGTCATATGCTGATTGGACACTAAAAGAATATAAATTAGAAAACATGGCTAGTTAGTAATTACGTCTTCTACGTATTGGTTAACAACGCGTAATCAGTACCAAAAGAATTTTTCAATTCTTTGGGTATCGAATGACTTACATGTTAACAGTAACACTCTGCGCATATCCACGGATAATTCCGGAATGTCTTGAAATAATACTTAAAAAAAAGGAGGCGGCCTATAGCAATAGTTAGAAACGGCCCAAAAAGGAAAATTCCTTTGCTTCAACCCAAGTTGAAGTAGTTGGAGTTAAGTTGATTGAGAACAGAGACCGGGGTTGCGCTCTGTTCACTCCCTTTTATAGTAGAGAAAGGAAGACGCTACTCGTCTTCCTCGTAATAAGCTAGATGAATGCAGCAATGTATGCGGCATTGTAAGCAGGCCATGTCACCATCCTTAAGTATGGTGAGAAGGCAAGAAGCTTTCTCACCATTCCCAAGGATGGTGAGATGGTCTGGTGCATTCCTCTGTGTCTCACCGGCTGATAAGGACGGTGAGCACACCTACGTCCTCACATTAAGGTTATCAGTTGTGGCGTGGACCAGACCACAGTGGCAGGACACCACAGTTCATTTAACCTGAATTAGTACACGAGAGATTCCAGCAAGCTGACTGTTTTGGTACAGCACACCAGATAGTCTAGATCAATTGACCCTCGCACCTCATTATACAACACATCTCTCTCCTACCGACAGACATGACCCTGGGGCTGCACTCGCGGTAAGCATCGTGCAAATCCAGTGTATAGAAATGGTTTCCATCGCAAATGCAACGCATGACCATAGTTGGTTACGAATTAATCCGAAGCGTAGTAATCCCCAAAATGTGATTCGCCCAATGAACCCAGGCTTGCGATCCGTACTACTACCACTGTCTGGTTTGCGTACCAGCCTTGGTACCTCTGCTATGCTTCGTATCCCATTGTGTGGAATTACGGACATCGGTCATTCAATGCCCAAGTGGATATCGAGAAGAACACCATTTCCGTTACAGGTTCGCGGAATACCAATGCAGTACATGACACCTTCCCCTCTAGTCCGACGCTGACAACTGTCCGATGCACCCGATAAGAGAGGGTTGCATTGACAGCTCCTGACGTTGGGGCTTGAAATCGTAATGATAGACGAGAGGGTGGACGTGACCGATGGCAGTGCCGGAAGCCGAGATATTCTTCAAGTCAGACCCAGACGGTGTCTAAGTTAACCTCCGCAACCCAACGTTTGCAAGCATCGCCGGTCTACTCGGTCAGATTTGCGTAAGATTTACAGCAGGTATTTACTTTAACTGGAGGGTGAACCGATCATGCATTGTATCACACAGTACAGCAAGCGCACAACACTGGTACGGCTTTTTTTATATCTGTAACTTTCTTGGATGTCCATTTGATTTCCGAAAATTGAGTACCTTCTCTTGCAAACAATTTTCTTGATTTCTGGACATCACTTGGATAGCGGGGAAAATCTTGGATGTGCGTCAGGTGCGTCAGGTCTATGTACGTTGTGCTTCATATATGTCGCTGGTTACTACCCGCCATGTAATATGAATGGAATCAAAGGATATACTTTCTGTGCATCATTCAAGCATCATCCTGTCTCTCTGGGTCACATATTTCCGGCAGCGCTTTTGGGAGAACGGCCCGTGGCATTATGAACCCAGTCTTTTGTTCTCGTACGCATGGTTACGACCGTGGCATTTCGAAAAGTCTTCCCCTTCCAGTTCAGAGATCTCAAACTTTTCGGGATATCCAGCTACCTCAAACATCTACCTGTGCATTTCATCACCTTCCAAGTCCAAGTTCAACCCCCAATAAAATCTATAAACTCATTGCCCATACTTTCGCGTCCCAACAGGCTGCGGCTTTTGGCATTTCTGTGACTACTCCAACCGATGATTATAAGGCCAATATCGAGTAGTTGGGTTTGGTACTATCTGTCTCCGAACTGGGATGGATCCGGAGTAGGTCCTCGACCATTGCAGAAGTCGAGCACATGCGGAATGGTTTTCAACCTCCAAATTTCAAGTGGTGTTTCTTTGGAAAAGGTAGAGTTGCCATCTCCTCCTGCTTGTCTCTTTCAAACCACCAACATGAAACAGGGAAACACTTCAACGTTCTGGTAGCCGAGTTGGTTCTCACAATCGGACACATCATTCAGAGTTTTACTATTGCATCCTGCTGCGATTCCAAGTGACTTACCATGTTTAAGGTACAAGGACGAGCTTCCTTTCCGCAGTTTGGTCGATGTCTTTTGCGAAGCTGGTGATTCTTGTGTTGGGTTGGAGCTCAGTCCCAAAATGGCTGGTTTCCTCTCCCACTTCGACTGTAGTTCTTACATCGACCGTCAACGGTGAGGCACCGATGCGGCTTGAGAATTGGCGATTTGGAATCATAAAAGTGTTTTCCACATCATGCATTGTTTTTAGAACAACAAGTCCCTCGCTAATAATACTGAGGATCGCCTTCTCTCGTATACAGAGCAACCCACATAGTAGCATTTGTACGAACTTCCAAAATGGTTATCCGTCCAACCTTCTCCTGCAGTTGCCTATATTGGAACTTGAGGCTTCAAAGTACCCCCTGTTTCCAAACCATTTGGACAGCTACCTCCTGCAGTTGGGGCGTGTCGGTGGCCATACAGGCTCTCGAGGCAGCCCCAACAGTGTAAATTGGAATCTGAGATCCGCACATTTAGACTTATACATCCATGGGTATTCTCCAGTTGTTCGTCACTTCTGCTTACCGACGTGGCTAATCAAATTTATCCGCCGTCTCTGTGTGAAGGGTATCTTTCATAGAGTCTCACATACCCTGGAAGAGCTTAGGGCTTACATTCAAGGGCCGAGACCTACAAATAGGGAAGGTACCAATCCTTTAGTGCATGAGACTCCACCGCCCAGATGTTTTACCCTCAATGTGAAATCAATCTTCATGTGAATGTCAATGGTAAACAAGCTCAGTATTTTTACCTCATGGAAACCCTCCATGCTCATTGATCTCAGCAGCTCCTACTTATGGTGGTGTTCCACCGCTTCCTACGTCCTCTTCTGCACCCATATGGACGTCCGGTCCTTTTCAACCCTTTAGATCTCTCTAGATAGCTCTTGACAGTGGTCACCCTGTTACAGCTTCCGCCATAAATGGTGCTCTCATGCGTATCAGACAGGTCTGCATCAGTCACTGTAACCCTCCAGTTCCACGTTCTCTTCAACAAGCCTTCACTTTCCCAGGAGCTTTGATCCCCATTCGCGCTCAACCGGCTTGGTAACTTTCGGACCGATATCTGCACATACCTATACCGTTTGGTTGTTGGGGAACGTTCAATGGTGTTGGAGAACGCGTTTATCTTTGCAGGTCCGCTTCTTCACATATTAATTAGTCCTAGCATTGGGTCCGTATGCCATTAATTAGTTGGTAGGGTGATGTTACCAGGTCCGTCCCCTTCTATTTCTGCTTCTGTTTTGTGTGACACCCCCCAGCCTCTTTGCCTACTTCTTTGGGTGTACTAGATCCAACCCGAATAGGTGTGTTGTTGTTGGTCTATTTCTCTCCTGGCCTACAGGGGCAGTTATACTTCTGCGTACCTGAGCCAAAATTCTGATAGCCATGCTGGTCCTGTTGGCAGCCATTTCGCCGCTCCCATCACTGTGGACGTCCCCTAACCAGTAGTTTGTCGTTCGTTTCACTACTTATAAGGAAATTAATTTTGGTTTCACTGCTGAGCGTTGTGCTAGTTTTCGATCAGTCATCTTTAGTCACATACCAAGCGATTACGATCTTCAACTACTTTCACAGTTCTTAGAGTGATGATTCCGTCGTTTACGCTTGTATGGGATGTTAAAGGTGCGCGATATACGACCAAATCATTCCAACTTATCTCGTTCAGTTGAAAATCCATATATAACGTCAGAGATGCTGCGGTCATGGCCGATGACGGGATCCATCGCAATATCCAAGGTGACCGGTGCATGGGATTTCGCAAAGAGGTTTCCTGGATAGAGTAAAGGGACCACGTTGCGCATGGTGTAACCTGGAGATATAGTCGAAGCCGCTACGATCTTCGCCACGGAAGGCAAGGGCTTCACGAGACCAGAGTCTGAGGTTATTATTTGGCCTGGAGGCTCAGAAGCCCCCAAGAGTATGTTTGGTTTCGGTAGGACCTTCGCTGTATTTTTGACCCATATGGTATTCTCCGAACCGTCCATAATTATTGTAGATGCTTGGGAGTCTGTCCGAATTGTCGTATATGGTGTAGTAGGCTTCAGTAAGAGTTCGGAAGTGATACCCTTATAAATACCGATATCTCCTTTTCTTCTGCCGGCGTTGGACGCGACACACTGGGTAGGATATCAGTGACAACTTTTTCGCCAGTTTCTACTTCGGTAACCTGCCGCTCTTTCCGACCGTACCCTTGCCTTACTGCTGTGTAGCTTTGGTGATCTTCGCATTGGCGTGATTCAAAGTGAGCCATAATCTTTGAGAAGTACCTTTTCTTACCTGAGCAGGTGTGGTGCGTTGGGAAAAAGTGCTCAGTATTCATTTCAAGACCAGTCCTTTGTGGTGAGAGAGATATTACTACATCAAACGCGATGGTTTGTATGGTTCAGGGAAACAGCAGGTTAGATGCTCAGGTTGGGATTTGTACGTACTCATCTCAATTTGCCTCATGTTGCTCACCATAGTGTCCGCAACTCGCCAATATAGTTTTATTGAAAGAGTTTCTACCTGAAAAATGGTATGGGGGTGGGACGCTGTTGTGAATTAGTGCTTTATACCCAGAATGATGCAAATAGTTTCGAAAAGCTTCAATGCCAAGTGCGAGCCACTATCGGTAAGCAGGTAAAGCCGAGCAGGACAATGGTAGGATCAGTTAACTGAAGAAAACGATAAGATTTCAAGAAGTCCTCTCCGGAGATAGGAACACCAACGTGGTCTTTCTGGTTGGTTACCAAGGTTGTTCCCTAGCTAGGAGTTCGTAGCTCCGTACCTCCGAAAACTTTTTCATAGGTCTCTTCACAATTAATCGGCTTCTCAGGATATTGAAGCATGAAGTGCAACGCCCTCAGGGAGGGATTCTTGGTACTTGATGGTTTTCCCGATATTATCGGTTGTGTAGTGTGTGTATGAACTACGCCCACAATGGTGGGTATGGACACGTGGGACACGGTTTTAGGCCAAGTGGCGGTTGGCCACAGTACTGGATGTTGCCACGAAATGTGGAGTATTTTATTTAATACTATTTATTATTTTCACACCCATTTCTGGGAAGCTAGTACTTAGTGCGACGGCGCACTGCCGTCGCACCAGTAAACCTTCCCCAACAAGGGACCCCAACCTGGGGAATTGGCTCTAGTTGTTACCGCTTGCCCGCGTGCTCTACTCCTCCTTGGAGGGAAACGCCGTGAACCACGGGACATCTAACCCCCTTGCACATCTAAAGAGGCCCATCCTTGGGAATATAATTGTTCCAATCACATTGGTGTTTCGCCCTGTATAGGGAGTCCTGTCCACTGGCATTGCCGTATTTGTTCGTCGCTCTCGCGACTCACCCTCGCCCACTCTTCCTCCTTTTCCTTTCACTCTTCTCCTTTCCCCCTTTCAGGGTAGTACATCCCGCTACCCGCGGCCCTCGTGTGCGCGTCCGCTCACACACCCCCACTTACGTGGAAACATACCTCTACTGAGGATCACACCCCGCTCACGCGGATATCGATTCTTTGCACTCACCTCCCTGCGCAATTCGCGACAGGTGTCCCTGGTCTTACAAACCGGCTTCGCCGTGACACCTCTGGGAGGGCTCTACCCAACTGGGTTCACCTCTTGAGAGGAAGATCCCGAACGTCTTTCGGTGTTCTTCCCCTTTGGGGCGTTGCACCACAAAGCATGGTGCTTTATCATCTACCTAGTAGCTATCCAATACTTTATGCTCAAGCATGTTACATCCACAACGTCATGCTCTACAGCAGGTCGGTCATGCACCTCGTACTCTAATTCCGACAGGCGTAACTTACATTGCGTTAACCTCCCGGAATAGTCTACAAACCCGAGTAGCCACCCTACGGCAAAACGGTTTCTCCTGAAAGCGTACTTTGCACTATACAGTAAGGAGTGGAGCATAATCATAATCCAAAACACTGCGCGGCATTCATTTTCTGTCTGCCACAGTCTAATGGTTGTAGCGGGGTTGTATTTCACTCCCTGGCTTCTCCTTTGACCTTTCGGGGAGGGCAGATCGGGGAGGTCAATTATTTATTTCCTCCAGTTGAAACGAGAGGACTGTACTCCACGCACCACCTGGTGGCTAGCGTAGTTCCATCTACACCGTCTCTTGAGATCAAGTCATTTAGCGCAGATTGCGACTTCTAAGATTACTAGCCACCTTAAAAACCTATACTACAGCCAAACCATATAGGAAAAATATGTAGTCTAGGAAAAGGTATGATACTCTTGCTACCTACTATGCTTATTACAATTAAACCAATATATCTATTTTGAATACAGAGTTGATAGAAATAAAGCAAAATTAGTGATACATTAATGTATTCAAATAATACTTACAAGGTTGTGATGATGTTAAATTAAACCACAAAGCAACATCAGTCTTTTCAGCGTGTCAAAGACCACAGGCTTAGGAAATATGCCGTCAGCTTGCACTTCAGTCCTTATTGACTTTACGTCAATTACCTTGGTCTCCAGCAGCTCTTTTATGTGGTGATATTTAAGAGCAATATGCTTCTTCCTTTCCGAGACCTTTGAATTCTTCAAGATCGACATAGCAGTTGAACTTTCCGTTGGTACTGATATGCGGTACAAGTGAGGTTCATCCTCCAGGCCTGTTTCGTTGCTTAATTATCAGTAATTTCTACGCAACCAAGTTACCGTTTTTCCACAACACGATACTGCAATGATTCTGCCTCTCCGAACGACAGTGCAACAAGGGTTTGCTTTTTGGTCTTCCACATCACAGATGCTTCGTTTTCCTTTATTAATAGTCCAATCGTAGACTTTCTCGTCTCAAGACAACCAGCCCAATCTGCGTCACAGAACGATTCAATTTGTGCTATATTATTCGCAGGAAAGCACAAGCAAAGACCCTTCGTAACCTTTAAGTATCTCAGTAATCTTTTCGCTAGCCGAACATGCTTCATGCATGGCTCATGGACTTGCCTTGCCAGAATTAAAGCGGCAAACATGATATCTGCCTTCCATGAGACCGCTAAGTACATCACATTTCCTACTAGTGTCCGGTAGTGGCCATGTACTTCAGATGAAACATGTCCTTTGTCCTTTTGACGTGCTGTAATGTCACATAAGGACGGTAATGGAGTCTGTGCAACTTCGGAGTTGGCCAGACTAATTTCTAGCAGTATCTTGTCAATATATTTGTTCTGTTGTACCTTTATTCCTTTCTTGTCTCTCATTATATCGAATCACACGAAAAGTTTTGCCTTGCCAAGAACCTAAACCTTGAAAAGCATCTCCATCTCTGAGTTGAAGTCTTCCAGAAGAGTTCGGGAGTTAGAAGATGGCAGTAGGTCATCAGCGACGACTACGATGGTCACGGTTCCACTGTTGGACTTATATATATATAATCCGCTCTCTGTGCTAGACTGCTTGAATTCCAAGCGCAATAGCTCCTTGTGCATCAGGGATCCCCATATTTTTCCTTCCTGTTTGTGCCCTATATTGACTTTAGAAGCAAGCATTCCTTGCCAGGAACAACTGATGATCCAGGAGCGTTTTGGGGTTGTTCCGTGATTGACGGCTCGTCTAGATCTCCGTAAAGGTATGCATTGCTAATATCTATCGTCGCCTGTAGCAGGCCTTGAGCTGCAGCATTTTCCAACAAAAGACGAATGGTTTCAAATCGGGCAAATGGGGCGTACAAGATGTCTGGGTCGTAATCCAAGGACGGACGCTGCAAGTCGCCCCGTGCTACGCAAAGTGGCTTTGGAAGAATGTGCAGAGGGTCGGAGCTCAATAATTTGCTAAGAACCTCCATAGGAATGGCAAGGGTTTCCTGCCAGCTTTTCTTTCAATCAGCTTCCAAATGCCTCTTTCTGCCAACGCATCTTGCTCGCTGTCGATAGCTTCTGCCCATCCTGGCATCACTCTCGCTTCTTCAAAGCTCTTGGGGACTCTGCCATCATCACCAAGGTCTTTGGATCGTGATTTTGCGACAAGTAAATGAGCAAAATGAGCATCTAGATGATCTTCATCATTGTCACGCATGGTTTTCTCGGCTTCGTATGGTATGAGAGACGAAAAGTTTGTAAGGTCTTGGGTTCAAGGAAGGCACTCCTTCGTAATCTTAAAATCTGCCTTGTGGCACTTTATTACTTTTCCCGTGGATGAGATGTATATCCTGTACAGTTTCCCCCGCGCTCTGCATCCCCATGAAGTTTTCAGCAATAGCGCCTTGTAGGAGCTATTCGCGAAGGCTTTAGGCCTGTATATGAACGCGTGGCCATCTTGCCCGAACTTCAGTAAGTTTTTGAAGTCCGGTTTTCGTCCGAACCATAATGTGTAAGGTACCTTCATTCCTGCTCGAAGATTTGGTACGCAGTTTCTCAAGTAGTTTTAAGAGAGAGAGGGCTTCGTCCCTAAGTTCATGCGGTAGCTTGGAGGTGAACAGGAATGTTCTAGCCATCTTTCACAAGTCTTGGATGACTTTCTCGGCTACGCCGTTCGATTTGTGTGCGTATGGTGGGGTAAACTCTAGTACTATACCACTCTCCATCGCGTATGAGACAAAGTTGTCGCACCTATTCTCACTTGCCCCGCCAAGGCGAACGTGGTACATTACGTTAGGAGGTAGTCCGGTTTCCGCTCGAGCTTTGTACCAGCGGACAGATTCAAAGAACTGTGTCTTTTTACTTAGAAATTATATTGAGCTTGCCCTGGTTTTGTCATCAATGAGGAATTGCATATACTTGGAACCTCGTAAAGAGGTCGTGTTAATGGGTCCAGTGAGATCCGTGTGCGTTAACTGTACTGTTCTCTGCACCACACACTGTGATTGCCGAAGAGGAGCACACTTGGCACCGGCGTCAATGAACGGAGTGCATATGACATTGTTCACTTCGTCTGCGGAGAATTCGGGACACCTTGACACAAGTCAATGCATGTCAAGAGCTGATCTTGGCCAGGGTGTCCCAGTTTTTCGTGCCAATCCTTGGCTCTAGTGTCAGGTGCGTGTGCCGTGGCTTGTACCTGTGGTGGTGATACGGGGCTCGGTAGGGGATAGAGTCCCTCTCTCGGAGGGGATTGTTGTGTGGCTTTGCCCGTTGTGCGGTCTCTAATAATGAAGCGTTTTGTGAATTTTACCTCGACATACGTCGCCCGGACGGATAAGGATACCAAGTTATAGTCGAAGGTTGGGGTATGTTTAGCCAGTAGCATAAGTCCAGTTCCGAAAGGTAGCTTTATTTTTCTACACCCTACGATCTCTGACTGGTGGTCGCAAGTGTTTTCTGTTTGCGGAGGTGTTTGGTGATATTCCCAGAACAACTATTTGTCCTGGATGAAAACACGACTAGCCCCAGAATGTACCCATGTTGGGGTTGTGTTGTCCTGATGGAGACTGGCAGTAGCTATTGCTATGAATCCGCGGTGGTGGTTTCTGTTTCTGTTGCCATGGTTGCGGTTAGCGTTGGTCGCCCTTGGTTGTTGGAGTCGCGAAAACTGTTCGAGTCCCAAGCTCGATTGTTGTTACGTCCTTCCCCTTTTTTATATTTGTTCTTGTTTATTTTTGGGCTGTTGTTGGTTATTGTTCTTCTTGAGCCAACATTCGGCCCTGATGTGGCCAATGCGTCCACAGTTCCAACATACGACTCCCTTCTTATTGCCTTTTGTACGCTGCTTGTGTCGGGTGGTAGATTTCTTCGCAGCGAGGTAAGGGTGACTGGCATTCTTTCTTGGCCTCTGTGATCTTCGTTATAGATGTAGAAGCCCGGTGAATTCGTCGGTCCATTTCAGATCCCACAAGCGAAATGACTTGATCGTACTCTATGTTGGTTCCGTCGGCCAAAATTTTGATTGCCGTTAATGAGTCCTGCAAGGTGCGAAGCAAAGTCCCAGTTCGCTTCTTGTCCATGAGACGGTCACCCAGTCCAGCGAGTTCTAAGTAGGTGGTTTCCCACTCTAGCAAATGTCACTGAATGTCGTCGCCGTGCTTGAATGTCAAGCTTAGCTTTTGGCGAAGGTCCAACTTGGATTGTACGTTGTGCTCCTTGTAGGTGGCCTCCAGTTTATTCCATACCTCCAAAGCAGAGCAGTGTTCTCGTTCGAGTAGTTCCGAGACTGCGACGATCGTCTATCGTTTGCGTGCCAAGGTTCTAAAAAATGACCAATCTTGCCTTACGATCGGCATTGTCCCATCTCTTTCGAGCTGCGGTGGAACCCTCATTTGTACGAGGTTCCATCAGAACGAATAATGATTGTAGGGAGTGCATGAGATCCCTAATGTATATGCTCCAAGTATAATAATCAGCTCCCCCTTTTAGACGGGGTATACATTTATTTTCGTTGTGAGTGTCAGAGTCTATCGCGAAGTACCAGTCAAAGCAAGACTAAGTGAGACTGGCAGAAAGGATTCTTCACTGGTCCCTTACTGGTCAAGGGATCCTTTTACTACTTTTTCGTAGCCGGGTCCACTGGCGGAAGATGCTATCTCCGGTTCCCTAAAGGTTACAGCTCCGGCTCCGAGTAAGACTCTATCTGTGAGATGCAATTACAGCAGCCTATCCACGTTCTGCACAATCTAGAATGAGTGTACGTGTAACTTACGGAATGCCCAGGAGAGTTTACTAACAGCAGGATATGCGTTCACCAGTTGGCCTCCTCTAATTCCTTACGGCTACTTGCTCGGCGACCGTGCTCCGTAAGACGTCCTTGTACTCAATAAGGTCCAGGCCAAACGACGAGACACCATGTCCTTGTACGAGGGGCTACACTCACACTAGCTGAGCCAGTTATACGGCAAGTGCGCTACCCGCAGGTTTAGTTCAAGTCCCCAGTCGAATCCCAACCGGTATTTGGCTTGCGAAGCTCAGCTCAGCCAATTGCTAACTTCCTTAAAGGTGTAATAGAGGCGGCGGTCTTCTTCAGGACTTACGAATTTTCTCGTCTTATATTGAAGTTTCCTTGCGGGGTAATGAAAAAGCGAGGCTTATTCAGAATTTTAAGATTCCCAGTTCGCCGTTGGTACTCTTATTCCAAGTTTGAAGAGTGTTATGCGGAGCGTGCAGTAACTGCAATGAGTCGCCACTAGAAGCTTCAGGTGGTCGGTCTAGACCGCAAGCCAGGGGCAAGGGTTGTTCAACGACACGGTGGCTTTCAAGAAGCTTCTAGTGCGCATGTTCTAACACAAAGAAGAATAAGGGGGTTACGACACGACAGACAAGTAGAGTGCGTGTGGGGAGGGGGCGATGGTAGTGACAGCAGACAAACCAAGTATTATGTGGGCCAGAGGGGGTGGGGAGGGCGGCAAGAACATGGCAGCCAAGTAGTATGTGCCACGAAGGGGGTAGGGTTGCGGCGACAAACATGCAGCCAAGTAGTATGTGCCTCGGAGCGGGGGTTGGCGGCGACAACACGGCAGCCATGTAGTATTTGCCCCGAAGGGTGGGGGTCGCGGCAACAACATGGCAGCCAAATATTATGTGCGTCAGAGGGCTCGGAGGGAACGGTGGCGACAACACGGCAGCAAAGTAGTGTGTGCCCCGGGGGGCCGCAGCAAAAACAAGGGAGCCAAGTAGTATTTTCGCGCGCGCGGACGGAGAAGGTGAAAGCGTGGCAGCGCGCGCGTGTGTAGAGAAGGCTGTTGCACGGCAGTGCGTCCGAAGGCGGAGAAGGTGGGAGTGCGATAGCGCGCGCGCGGGGGAGAAGGTGGCTGTGTGGTAGCGCGCGCGCAAAGGTAAGCACGGAAGGTGTGGTGAGAAGGGGGTTTGGCGGCGATGCAACCATGTAGCGGGGTTGTATTCCACTCTCTGGCTTCTCCTAAGACCTTTCGGGGAAGGCAGATCAGGGAGGTCATTTATTTTGTGCCTCCAGTTGGAAGGAGTGAACAATATTCCTCGTTCCAACTGGTGGCCAGCGTAGATCCATCCACAGTTGGCCTCCGATTTTATTGGATCGTTACTTCATTAACCAACTAGTAACTTGCCCCAGTCCTACTGCTTCTGCATGAGGCAGCAACCAATTTAGGTATACAGCTCATCAGTACTTAGGGTGTGGGGTAGACCGTTTTTGGAAATTGCAAATATTTGTGGGTACGGGAAAGCTGCTTTTTAGCTTTTGGAAGTGCTCCACTACATTGAAGGCCACGTAATCGAACTGAGCTTGTTGTTTTTTTCATGCTCAGATTGTGGTCATAGAATTCCTACAGGGGTGTACGCTCAAATGTGACCTTCTTGGAAGTGACCGCCATATGGCTGTCCTACATCTACGGCAACTGCCAAGCTGATAAGTTGGTGCATAGCCGTCTGAAGGGAGACGAGATGACGGTTGATGTACGCTAGGCTGGTATTCTTTCCAGGATCTCCAAGTGGTGAGCTCATTTCTGGAAACCTGTGCGACCGATGAGGTAGTACAGGAGGCCAATAGTGAGGTGTTGGCTTGCAGACAGAGACCTGAGCAGACCGAATTGTATCTTGCATGATCGCCCTGTGTCTTGAGGTCTCGCTGTGAGAGCGTATTTATTACCACTCGGTCATAGTATATTTGCATCCAAAACTGGGACAGGTCCGCTAGGGCTCAGATCCGCAATTACTTAGGATATCACCATAAGGTCGACTATGATTCCCTTGCTAGGTACGCCTAAGAAAGTGGTGACACCGTGCGAGAAGGGAAGAGAGGCGCCTCTAACCCTCGTTTCCGGACCAAAAAGGGGAGACGGAGCTTGTCCCTACACCCCAAAAAAGAAACAAACCATGCGTAGGATACAACAACTAGTGGCCAAAAGTCCATTTCGTAAGTGCGATTTTGGGACGACGAACAGTAACCTTGTCGTTCTACTGGTCTAACATCAGGTGGAAGGGATCTACATTCCAGGGAAGCGCAGTACCGATTATGGTCTCTGCACCCACTGGTAATAAATACATCTTGCCACATTTCAGAAGTCGAAACTCTTCCTACTGCAGTGAATATTTGCAGGTAACGGGTGGATCGCCGAAATACAATCTCATGGCGTTCCGGGATACAAGGAATAGAAATCCGTTTTGTCGATTCGGTCTATTCCCCCACCCTCTGAGAACTGCGTAACCCAGTGTAGCTCCCCAAATGCAAGAGACACTGCTCAGGGCACTTCAGGAAACCCATGCAGACATGTTCGGTGGAACAGATTCGCCCTGTACCGACCTCTGGAAGAACTTTTACGAGTATGGTCTGCAGCCAAGTTGGAACTACGACACAAATGCTTCAACCTCAACAGGTGTTGCTGCTTACTAACATTCGTAAAGATACCGATATCACCCCTTAGATGGAAAAATCGAAATGGTCGGCTTGAAAGACATTCCCAACCGTCAACACCAAGAAGAACCTCCAGAACTAGAGGGATAACGTATGAATGAATAACCAGTACTGACTGGTGCTAAAGGTATTTCAAATGATTTGGTCCTATTCTGCTTTGCAAACCACAGAAACAGTGAAGTAAACAGTGCGCTATAGGCTATTGCAAACCATTTGTTACCTATGGTAACCGTCCTGCATACCGACGCAGAGCAGAATGTGGTGAATGCCAAAAGTTTTTCAATCCAGGGCTTGAAGTGGTTACGCTCGTGTACGCTCCCAACCCAATCAAGAGATGGTAAAAGATCTCTGCTATCCGTTAGTGGATACATCGATTTCATGCTTTTTGTGGCTAACCTTCAGGTTCGAGTTTGGATTGTCGTTGTTGAGTAGTCGGCAGTAGAGTGCATTCTTAACACTATGTTTCCTGTTCGCCACGCCGGGGTGATCTTTCCGCGCTCCCGTGCAGTGCATTTCAACAACTTTCCATGCATCACTATTGTAACTGACTACAAAAGAACTCAGGGTTGGAATGGAAAAAGCCGAGTAATCACAATCGGAAGGTACGGTCTCCAATAAAGTATGGCCTTCCAGCTCGGTTTCTATAAAAGCAGGGATCAAAATGGAGAAACTGGTTACTCGTCCTGAACCTGGCCTTATTTTGGTACAGAATCAAGCCAAACTGCATAATAAGCACATGAACGTTATGGCGACTGGTATCTGTGACAACAACCCTAATAACCTATTTTAGATATACGGCAGCCACTTTGGGAATAAGCCCGCGATGCTACCGAAATGTACTGCCATTGAACACGTCTATATTCTTTTGTCTCAGAAGTTTACCCTATCGAGGTCAAACCATGTCGGTCAACCTGAAGAACACGGATGGGAAACCAAACCTGATATAGTTTAGGACACAGATTCGGAAGGTAAGGCACGGGACCTACAATGAGAATAAGTTGCAAAGGATACCAGGACGGAAATGAACGTGGAAAAGATGGAAATTACCATGAATGTGAAGAAAAGAAAAAGAGAAAGGAGATGAATATCGAGACCATGAAGGTGAAGTAGAAGATGCCAAAGTTTCGATACCGGACATCCACATTAGAATTGAAGACAAAACGTTGATTAGGATAATGATTGAGATGATGGAACCATTTAAGGCCATGGTCAGGAGGCCTTGGTGTAATAAAGGCCACCAACATTGCATTGATCTCGTTCCATGTGATCATCCACAACTGTACCATGCTGGTTTGAATTCCTATGAAGTGGAAGACTAAGCGGCCGAACTAATCCTTCGTGAAGTTGTTGTGGAGCCCTTAAATGCAAAGTAGGCCCGTTTCCGGGTACTGGTTCAGAACGTATTCATCAATGTATCCGATTCTGCGTATAATACAGGAAATTAAATGCCGTAACGACCAGGGATTGGTATTCCGAACCTTAAATGGATGAGTATATAGATTCCCTGTAAGATACGAAAGTCTTTACCACATTGGACGGAAGCAGTGGTTATTTCCAAATGGAAAGACCAGAAAAGCGCAGATATAAAACAACGTTCAAGTGTCACTCTCGCTTTTTCACGCTTCTCCCAGTTCAGTTTGATATGAAGAATGAACCTACCGCTTTTCAAAGATGTTTGAACATTATCATATCCAAGGGAAGGTGTAGTATTACTGCACTGCTTTTCTTGGACGATGTGATAATCTGTATCAGAACTGTTTAGAAACATTTTCACCACGATCTTACTGTGCTACAGATGCTGAAGGAGGCGTGAGATTCGCAGAAGCTGAAAACTACGTTTTTTAGCATAGGGTAGAATGCTCGGGACAAACCGTTAACCCTGGAACGTTGGAGGTAGCCCAGCAAATTATTCGTGCGCTGCAGGAAGTGAGGAGCCCTACCTCTCAAAAGTATATTCCTTCCTGTACAGGATTATTTAATTTTAACAGAAGGTTGATCAAAATGTTCGCATAGATTGTATCATTTTCTAAAACTTTCGTGTTATCCACTTTGAAACTAAGCTTTTCGTGATGCTGAGTAATCCACTGACTAAGAATGGGGGCTACCACGAATCAGTTTTGGGTAACCTCTAGTTCTGATATTAAACCCTTTTGGTAAGAAGGGCGCTGAGCGGCTGGAAAACCCGTAGATCATTGTCACGGTCTTTGTCTGACTCCGGCAAATTGTACAGCATAATTTTGGCATTACGGTGAGAATTCCTCTTTTTCCGGCTGTAGTGCTTCCTTCTCTTACTTTTGCCTTTACAATCTCTTTACAGTCTATATCACTTGAGTCCGAATCGGTGTCTGAGGTCGAGATATCAGGGCGCGACAGCCTTCTGTTCTTATTCTTTAGTCAGTTATTTCTCTTCTTCCACTTGGGTCTCTCTTGCCACCTGTCTTCGCAGCTGTATGGACCACCGGAACCACTGTCAGGGTCCGTACAGACTGCATCCTGTTTTGCTCAATTAATAGGTCCACGGAGGTATACCCCTTCTAGGCCATCCCCTATCTAACGCTCTTCTGGCCTCTTCATGCGTTCTATAAGTGCTTCACCATTTCGGTCGTTGGGGACAATCTGGGACTGAACAGCGTCGAGTTCTGGATACCCTTTGGTCTTTCCAAACTTGTTCTGTTAGCATCAGAATATCCTTTTGCAAGCCCTTGCAGATCCTTTCCACGGATACCTATCCCATACCTCAAAAGTATTTTCGATCTTTTTGCTCGAGAATTGAAACACCAAGACCGTAGAACGATGGATCAGTTTCTGTACTGCTTCTTCGATCACCGTTTCGGTAATGTGTTTCAATTCTAATTACGGTATTACCAAGTTCGATCCATTGTACTGGGAATTTGACAGACGTTTTGTGCAGCGCTAGTCTCTAGGTACACCAGAGACCCAAATCTAACCACACAGATAACCTGGGGAGCAGCACCCAAAGCCGTCCGCCCTCTTGCCTAGAACACAACGTATTGGTGTTTCTACGGAGCACACCCTCAATGTCATCCATTTTGGGGTTAGGGTGTATGACACCAGCTCATCTGCTGTGGTGTGACGTGAGGAACCTCTGGACCGAGTGGTTTGTGTCTGCATATCCAAAGTAAACCTAATAAGGCACAAAAGTGCTTGTTATTGGTCACAAACAAGAACATGGTTTTCCAATTTCACTTTTCTCGTGTCGAACTAAGTGATACTCCGACATTCTATGTCAGAATACCAAACTGTGGTATGAATGACAGTGGGTGTTGACCAATTGCGTAGCTGGTGTAGGACGTGGTTGTAGACCGCTGCGACGTCGGTTCACCTAAGAATGTAGAAGAGAGGAATCTTGTAATGTCTGTCATGGTACCAAATACTACCCGTACAAGATAGTTAGGCCACGATACTAACCCCCTTTGAAGATTTGGAGGGCGTGGCAGGGCCACTAGTAATAATCTGGAAGGTATTTGATATTCTGAATGGCGTACTGGAGAAGCTAAACAGTGTCACAACTAGCCAAGAGGGGCCTAACTTTGTCATGCTTAGCAAGAGATTGTCGCACACACCTTAGGGTTGAGAAGAGCTCCTCCTCCGGTGCAGTTTGTTACGTGGCACAGGTTGAAGCCCATCCTAGTGGAACGGTCTTGGTCACAGTGGCAGAGTAGCACTCTCTATGTAAAATAAGTTAGCACTGTAGTTAGTGTGGCACTTCCACGCACGTGGTGATACATACTAGCTGGTCGAAATCAATTGATCCCCGCGGCTTACCAAAAGAGCGGAAAACAGACTGGGCCAATAGAAGTTATCAGAACACTGGAGAACGTCATCACTTTCCGCTTCGAAGATGTCAAGAAGCATCACTCGTAATGCATAACAGTGTATGGTAGGAGCCATCTGGGGCGCTTTTTCTTTGAGATGTACAAACTTCTCGCTTACTTTGATATCACCGTTTTGGACGAGTACCCTCACCATGGCAATATCGACTTCTATCGCCATCTATAGCGATCCATCGAACGTACGCTGTCTAGCATACTTGCCAGGCGAAGCCCTCATGTCACTTTTGACATCTTGGAATGGGAACGCTCCCAGAGTGAACAGAATATGTGTCTTATGTTCTCCAACGCAATTACCTCCAGGAAGATTGCGCTTACCCACGGCGGACACCTTCTGGGCAGCATGATTTCAAACCTCTCATTGTGGGTCTGTTAGCGCCTTTCAGGTTTCGGAGGCCTGAAGGTATGCTTTACGTATTTTGACTGTATGAGAAGCCTCTATGACAATACCTGCCACATTGAGACGGCGAATACGTTTTGTGGGCGGAATTGGTGGATGGAAACGACGATCAACAGAGAGATCCACCAGTGTAAAAATCAATTTCCATATAGCTGGAGTTCCAAATCACACCGTATCGGGCTTACCCCACATTTGCAGAGTACAACGGTTTAAAATTTATGTAAGCAGCGGCTGTCTTCATGGGTCAGAACTCTGAAATAGAGAAGCAACCAAGAGTTTAATACAGAAAAGCATTCCTGAACTTCGTAAAATGCCACCAACTGATGGTTGAATGCACGACAGAAGTGAATTTGATTTTTTTGGAGAAATATTCTGTGATGTACAAATATTATGTGGTACCACTCAAGATTTCGCTGTGACGAATGCATGATTCCAAGGCGGCATCGCCTCACCATCTTTGGCTGTCACTCCAACGAATAGGGTCTAATGAAGAGAGCAGAGCGAACACCTCTGTGGGAGCTTCTAATCATTCGGGAGACATTCCAATCATGTACCTCACGTTGGCCAAACGGATGAGGTATAGAAGCTCATAGTCACAAAATAAATCTGAGAGGTCACTTTGGATCGTATGCGGATTAAAGTGGCGAACCGCTGAGGGATGGGTACGATCCTGAAACGAGGGCATGACGAGAAAGACGATGACGCCTTTCTCTATTCCTGTTGGACAGATTAATTAGGACCACTAGCCAGCGATGGAAGTCTTATCGGCTCAAAGAGATGTAATGGTTGAAATTCGGATGTTCACATTCCTTCCCCCTGCGTTCGGATACCGCGATGCGCCATTACATAATACGAATACGTTTGTGTCAGAAACCTGAACGTAATAGCTCGATCTCTGTAATGTAAGTTTGATCCACATTGGTAAGATTCTCCACAGAGGTCATAAACCACAA
Source organism: Gracilariopsis chorda (assembly GCA_003194525.1). Taxonomy (NCBI): domain Eukaryota; phylum Rhodophyta; class Florideophyceae; order Gracilariales; family Gracilariaceae; genus Gracilariopsis; species Gracilariopsis chorda. The sequence goes on from NBIV01000361.1 coordinate 34,889, forward strand.
CACGTTTTGAACGGAGTCCACCCAGTACGAACTTAGATATTTCGCACAGGGTCATGCCCTGGCCGCATTGGTATGCTTTCTCTGGAGGAAACACTTGGTAGGGATAGGAGTTACGATTCTGTTGAAAGTTTTGAACGGGAAGACGGAGGCTCTGCAACACGCCTTCATTGGGTTCCTTGCACTTCCATTGGTCGCGAATCTGGCTCCTAGTGATAGAGAAGATGGCAGAAGGGTAACGATGCAAGCTGCGCAAAGCAAATCCCGGTAGTCGGTTGCACAAAACAGCAGCTATTATAGTTCATTGCGTGCGAGAAGACACGCGCTTTTCCGTTCCTGCGTACTGCCACTGCAGTCACGGTTTCCTTCATTGAAATTCTTAAGGTTCCAGATGACCGAACAGAGCTTGGCGCTTGTTGCCGAACCTGATGCAGATTTTCCAAAGGGCCGGAAATCACGTCCATCCTTCGTTCGCTTACCAAATGACGGTAGTACTAGTGTTTTATACATGTCAACGCACGGGTAATAAAACCTGCTGCTATTAAAATTGCCTGAGCAAATTATTGTAACCATGTGGCAATCGATTATCACGTCTACATTGCAAACCGCTGCCGTACAAAGCACATCCCTACCACTCGCTGAGCGACGCACCCCGGGGCCGGGCTGATTGCAAGAGGGGGGTTTGTCTTATAGAAAGACAAGTGGCTCATCGACTTGAAGCATTTGACGAGTGGTACTATGTAGGATACAGTAGCTAACTAATTGGAATAGGAATGTTTTTATCTTAGAATAGATGGTGACACTCTACCATTGTGCCCATGGCCACGGCAATACGGGCGTCTCCAACTTCATCCAGGTAGCAGAATATGCCCCAGGTCGCTCAATGTTAAGGTGGGCGCAGCGCTGCTTTACCAAAAATGTCGAAGTCAGGGATCTATAGGCTAATTTTGATATCTTCTGCTTTCTACATTTGGTGTATGTAAGACCTTCCAAGGTAATACTATTCCGGTCACCATCCCTTCACATCTATAGAGAGGGAACGTAGCATGGGACTGCTCTCTTGTACCTCTGTGATTGATGCCGGCAATTTCATTACAGGAGCCCATTCTTCTGCCTCCTAGATTGAGCTCAACTCGGGGCTCCTTTCATCCACGCCACACAATTGCTACCAATAGCCGCTGTTGGTTGTACCGCATCTGTGTTTGAGTGAACTGAGGCTCAGGATGCTCTTTGCCCATATAAAGAACGAATATCTTTGCCTCTGGCAATACCTAATTACCAGATCGTATAGCCGATCCTTTGAATCATGGAAGGTTTTTTCTTCTGCGGTGGACTCGAACCACCTCACTTTGTACTGGCAGTCCTCAGCCATACCGTGTGTATACCCCATGATATTATTGATAAATTTCCCGTCATTTTGTTTCTCTGCCAGAGACGTGGGTCACAGATGACCAAATGTTCACGATTTTGGGACTCCTCGATCCCATCATTCTCAATGAGAACCGTGGAATTGTTGGCGTCAGTGCTAAAGGATTTGAATGGAACAATAAGCCTTCTGAGAAGCTTCCCGGAGAGCCTCTTGCTTTGCAAATCGTGTTTATTGAGATACCAAGTGCCAAAGAAGCTATATGTAAGTGCTGGTCTCAGGCATTTTCTGTTCAACAATGCAAGTATCGTATCCAAGCTTGTAGAACTGCTACGCTTTGTTGAACGTCTCTGTGGTATGCAGAATCAACTAATGCAGATGTGCCACAAACTTTATCTCAACGTCTTGAGATTGTTCTCCTTTCATAGACTTGAGACGCTTGGAAACCTGCGGCTCTGGAACCCAAGCAAGTGCAAACTCGAATAGGGAGTTCCCTGTGCTCTCGTGGACTTGAGTATCGTCCCAAACATTTTAGCGCGTCGCAGCATAGATTGCATATGTTCTATCCTTAGGAACTTGGTCCCTCCATGAATACAGCTGGAGTCTGTCGAACGTCCAAACGTTGCTATTAGCCTGTGGCTGATTGAACAAATTAGGGACTTTCTTGATGTGGAGGATTCTAGAGAGGATCCAAAAAGCATTGAATCTATTTTGGAACACTTTTGCTGGACGAATATGACGCAAGGGCCTTATGCAAACCCTTAATGAGTTTAAAACGCTCTTGCGCCTGCAAATGGACTGGTTGAGTTTAGTGGGAGGATCTTCGTGAAACTAGAATAGCGATCGGAGAGCACCCGTAAGTACCCTCTTGTAATAATCTGCAACGTGCTCAATAATTTGGTCTCTATTCTCTTCAGAGGCCCTCTCACTGGGAAGAACTTCAAAGGGGTAAAGCGTTGCGTTTCAGAGACATATAAGTTTTCAGACATGATTCAAACTCATTCAAGATTAGATGCACATCGGGGACCATGCTTGGACAGTATAACCATTGAAGCATTGTTGCACACATCCTTTGCTCACCTGGAGGTCAAGCCCGACAGGGGTAGCGGTGCCCGTGTGTCACGGGTTCTCGTAGAGATGGTGGTTCGAACACTTGCTCGCTTAAGTTTATTGTAGGAATGCGGACTTATATTTCTTCAGCATTCTGGTTAATGGAATGGTATGGTCTCTTGCATATCTACACAGAACCGATCCGCACATTTTACTACAACTAACTCTTCCTTTGACACATTTTTCACTGCCCTCTGTTCGAAATCAGAAACTAGACGTATTGTATGTGAGTTTGAAGATAAATAGTTGTTCCAAGTTGTCTTTGGTATGCATAAGAGATCGATTATGTCTTCTGAGGGTTTGACGGTGGTCTCATTGCCTCTAAGTGTGCACAATGTTGTACCTGCGATCTGGTTCTCTCACTCGTTTTGTTGAAGCCCTCGCAGTCATGCTCTGCGAGTCGTAACCTACTCCCATTCAATGTATGATTAGCTTTGGAATCCGATAGTCCTAGAAGCCAATCCAAGGCTTGGGCGATCGAAAATCAGTTCGGAGCGTGTGGACTATAAGTATCGTCAAAGAATGGTCAATGATCATACAGCTGCGAAACACTCTCGCTCTGTGCCAACAGAACTTCTGTCTGCAGACGACAAAGTAATAATTCAGTATTTCAATGTATGATGGGTTCTGCATGATATTGAATCAATACAAATGTAATCTCTGTAGCACTAGTTTCGGTTTCCCTCGGGAACGTTTTGTCTGCTATTTGCAGCTTCACGACTTGCATATGCAGCAGAGCGTGCTTCAGCTCGTCGAGCGACTCGACCTGCATACCTATGAGCTATTGTAGCTTAGAAGAGTACTATTTCGTCGTAAACTCTGTTAGCGTTGCTCCGTTCTTTGCGATGTCTCGCTCGAAACCTCTGTACGTGCTGTAGGCGCCCAGAAAAGTCCAGACTTCAGTATTTGTTGTAGTACAGGTAGACGTTTTGAAACCTTCAAGGTTCTTCGTCGCTACTTATATTAACACTGTACTGAATACGTAAACAACGTATTCAGCCGATCACCGAAAAATGATACACTCCTTCAGGCTTAGAGGTAACTCTCATTACTCAAGAATAGTGAGAACCTCGGCAAAATGACGCACGTGGTCTTCTGACGTTTCGTAAGACATCAATTAGCCATCTGTCGTGAAATAATACGTTTAAAAAAAGATGCGGCCTGTAGCAATAGCTAGTGTCTATCGGACCGGTGCGCTGACCTCATATGACGTGAGCACAACGGCACGCAAAATTAAAAATAAAATTGAAATCTGATCCGCATGGCCCCACATTTCAAATTTCGAACTTGAAACATGGCCAACCAGGTGGTCTTTGAACTATAAGATCTGTGGACGGGGCCATTGTGTACGAATGTTATTGACGATAGTGCTTGATGTGACAGCTACGACTTTTGGGGATGTGTCGTGGATATGGTTCAGTGCTGCCGGCGTAGAAGACATGATGAGAAGATCAAAGTGAAAAAGTTTTTGGAAAAGTTTTAAGGTGTTGATTAAGTTCTAGAGTAATTAACATTGACCTCATATGAGGTCGCTGGTCAGATAGACACTAGAGAAGGCGCAAAAAGGAAAATTTCTTTGCTTCAACACAAGTTGAAGTAGTTGGAGTTATGTTCGTTGAGAACAGGGACCGAGGTTGCGCTCTGCTCTTTCCCTCTTATAGTAGAGAGAGGAAAACGCTACTCGTCCTCCTCGGACTACGCTAGATGCACGCAGCACTGTATGTGGCATTGTAAGCAGGCCATGTCACCATCCTTAGGGATGGTGAAAAGGTTGAACTGCTCTGTCACCATGTTGAGCAAGACTCCGACAAAAATAGTTTGTGTAAATTATGCTAGACCTACGAGCACTGGGCGACTTCACTATGACCGATTTCCAAAGACGCAGGATGATGTTCGTAAGATGTGCAGTCAATATCTTCGTTGATGACCGGGACAATCAACTACGAGTTGTATCCAACAGTACAGCAAGCATACAACACTCGTACATCTTAGGTATATCTGCCAGTTTCATCGATGTTCAAATGATGCCCAACAATCAAAGAAACTGCCCTGCAAGCGATTCTCTTTATTTTAGGACGTCCCGGGATATCTGACAAAATATTTGATGTGCGTAAGTTCAACGGACTTTTGTTTCATATATGCCGTTGGATGCTACAAGTGATTTGATATGCGTATAACCACAGAATATGCTTACTGCGTATCATTCGTGCATCAGGTCTTCTCTCTGGGATTAAAGGGGTTCGTAAAGGCCCACAATGACAGCTGTAGATGCACCTGACGTCACTGCAATGACGATCTGCTGCAGCATGTTATCAGTGGTTCTCTACTGCTAGGCTACAAAGCCAGAAGATGGAAAAGAAGGTGGAGTCAACACCACATTTTGCAAACCCGCGAAGAGTTCTGGAGTCGTTGCGCTCAGCTCAACGCTTTCGTTAAAAATGCTAGGGTTGAGAGTACTTCTATAACGACTCTCCCCGACAATTAGGCAGCGCCTCATTCAGTCATTGACTGTGTTTATCCGGAAGCCTGGCCATGGGGCCGAGTAAGAAACGCTGAGGAGTTCCGCAGATTTGATTTCACTACACGCCCCGCCAAATTTCTTATCAGAACTAGACTTACGGTCACTTTCCGATGAGAATAATTATCCTTCGAGGTCGAACGTAGGTGAAACCTACAAACGTCGGTAAACATCTCGGAAAAACGGTACAAAATATGGATACTGCCGAAGAATAGACGGTTTAAAACAAAAGACAAATGATTTCAGTACTAGGCCAGAAGGCAGAACAATGAAGCTCAATGCGCTACTTCAGAGGACTCGCCGCTATCAGCGGAATAGTTAACAGACAAAGCCTGAACTGAGAAGCCGAATGGGCCAAAAACGTTTGGAGAACTGAGTTTTTGGGCATCATATTGTCAGTGGAAGTATGGAAAAAAAGGCGGTGCCCAGAATTTTCAAAAGGACGAGTGTCTAGTAGATGTACAGCCGAGTGTCCAACTCGACACAAGAAGTTGTGGTTTACCTTCTGACCTCGCGTTGCAACGTCCACAATGGGGACAGCACCGAAATAACGCCAGAGTCCAGGAAATGGCCTATGGCATGGTCTAAGACGCTTCCACCAAATACCCAATCGGCAAAAAAACAGCAGAACAGGGTATCCTTCAATTTGACAAAATCCCTGACCTGTGCATCCGCTACGGTTGCGTCCTTTGGTACTGACAGTAAGATAGCTTTACGTACCGTGGTTCTCTTTCACATTCAATTGTCGTGATTGAGGTTACAGGTATGCTGTATACCTAAACAGAAACCGCCAGAAGCCGAAGAAGCTGAATAACAGAGCACCGTGGACAACAAGCAGGCGAAAGCCTGAAGCGAAAGAGACTGGACGGGTAGTACCCGTCGTTTTTGCGATACGAGGTGAACCTCGACTATAGTTGCGCAGTCTATAACGTGCATTATCAGCGTAGACAATTGCAAAACTACGGCATGAATTGTGATGCAATGCTAGACCGAAAGGTCCAAAGTCTTGAAAAGTCCAGCAGACTGTACGTGGAAGCTGGGGCGTGAGCTAATGAATCAAATACCGTCAATGGACAAAACAGCCATCCTATACATAGGTATTAACTTCAAAATGAAGTATATAACTCTAAAAGTTTACACGTGCCTGCGTGACGCAGTTTGTAAAAAGGTGGTGCCACATGAGTGCAAAGCACGGTGGTTAGGCGTTAATGCCTGAATGACCAATTCGTATTTTTCACAGAATTGTATTTACTAGGCTAGAAACGGCGGTTGAAGTGACTCTGTTGACGTTGCTGTTCTCTTTCTTTAGCGAATCGATGCTCTTTACCCTTGCAGTGGTCTTAATAGTGCTTTTAATTGTTGAACGACGATATACGGCAAGTATAACCACCAGACGGGGACGTTTTCGACAACACCTTATTTCTGTGCTTGGTGACGTGAAGGTGTTCCTTGACACCTACGCGGCTGTTGAAGGGTTAATCGCACTCGTCACACCTGGTTGAGTGGAGGCAACGTCGAGTTGTCAGCTTCTTCTGGTGGCGGATGCGACTGTTTGCCACGCCGTAAGGGATGGTTTTTCCATGGTTAGTGATCGCCAAGAAACCTCTGAGGGTCTGATGGGCCTAGTCGTACGCTTGACGAATACTTTCCCTGAGTGTGTGAAATATTGCAGCTTTTTGCACAACGGAGCCCTGTTGAAGTCCGTCTGGACCTTCTGTGGTCTTGTCAATTGGCTTGGGAGAAGATGGTTGACTACGAGGCGTCCGCAGCTCAAGCGAAACGAGGTTGTCAAATGGTTCAAGTGATGGCGTACGGGGTTCAAAGAAGAGGTTCCAGTCAGCTACGGAGGTTCCAGACTGAGCGTGGTCCACGGGTTGCAGCGGCAGCGCTGTTGACGGTGGTTCCGAGAATATGTCAGTGTTAGTGTACGCAGACGGCGAAGACCGGGGTAACCTGAATCAGAGTATTGAGCTCAATGGAAACACAAATTTGGTCAGAAATCAAGATTCTGCATGCTTAGGATCTCTGTGGGTCATCATTACTTGGGGAATTTTGTGTAGCAAAATCCACCCCTGCTAGACGATTACCAATTTCTAGTAAGGGCTATACTTAATTCCAAATGCTACAAATGTTAGGAACAGAAGTGCAATAGTTGAAGTGGTTGGAAGTCGATGATGATGGTCCGAGTTGGAGTTTGGAGCATCCATCGGGTTGTACAGGGAGTTTCTAGCCTAGTTCGATCAGTGCCGGTACTCGATGAGAACTGGTCCGAGGTAAACGAAATTATGCTTGGTATTCTGGGTGGCTTCCGTATGTTGGTGGTTTACAGGTTTCAGCGCCAGATATTTTCGTGTGATTACTTGGCGAATTCCACCAGCGGTGATGACTCGTTTTATGACTTGGAATGTGCCAGCAACAGGAAGGGTCTTCATGGTCTGGCATGAATCTAGTTTGCCCGTGATGACTTGGCACGGATCGATAGGGAATCTTTTATGACCGCTTGATCATACCTGTACCGTGTTAGGTTTCTGCCAAATTTGAAAGTAGTAGGCGATCTGTACGTTAGAGCCAACGTTGTCTACGTGGTCGAATAGGTATTGACTGATATATGCACGGTGTCCTGTCATATTGACAGTATGTTACAAAAAAAGTCAACTCAGCTTGGAGGCCAGGTAGACATGTCAAATAGATAACCGATCTCTTCAAGAAATCTAGTAGAATAAACCTAGGTACAGTAGACACGTTACAACTGATTCTAGAGCCAACTATACTCAAATAAAGGTAAATAATAACTCAATCTTACAAATGTGTCAAATGTAAAGTGTTATATGTCCTTGAATGAAGAGATTTCACACGATATCGACGCATTACACGTTTTAATGAGAGATATATATGATCTGCAGGCTGACTGACTGATACGGAGAGTGGAATGATTCTCTGTATAGGTTTTTGGGAAGCGATACTCACAAGAACCAAATGTTTGAAACTAGAAAACTTTGCCGAAGCTGAATTGCTTCTAGTCCACATATTCGTTGTGTTCTTGATTCACGGGCTGGTGAAGAATGGTTGGAACGAGAGTGCCCATAAATTAATGAAAGGTTCTATCGTATTTTCGAGAGCTTCTTTTGCTGTGTTCCAACAAAATGTGAACATTTCAAATTACCCCTAGAAGGAAGTTTTCACTTTTAGAAGTGCATTTGGAGTGCAATATTCAAGGGCCTCGCACCCCATTTGGGTTCTTGGGTAGAGGTCCATGTATCCTTCAAATGGACACCTCCGGCACACAAAATTGCAAGTTTTCCATTTTTGGATGTCGCACGGATTGCAAATGGCGTGTGGCCACTTTTAAAGGATTGCAAGTGGAGTATAAATGGAATGCAAAGTGTATGACCAGCACTATATCTGCGTACCACTTGCGTTCTTTGGAAATTCCATTTGAATACCTCGAGTGCAGGCAAGAAACAGAGATTTCGAGACCTCCAAATTGCGTCCAATTAGCTTCCGTGCGTCATCCGCAACAGCCATGCACGCTCCAAAAGCACTCCTAGTATTCCAAAACATCCCCTTAGGGTACACCACGATCAAGATGAGAACTGGTACATGACCAAGCAGCTACGTAGATGCTTCGCTGTGGAATGTGGCCACCTCTGCCCAGATCTGTTTTCGGAATAAGCAGATATTTGCACCGCACGTTCTAGCCTTCTATTCGTATTGTCGTCGGAATTCAACGAACTTCCCATGGCAGTTACCACTATGGTCTATACGTGTTATAACATATAGTACGACATAACCTCAGTTCCAGTCTGAAAAGAGTCTGTCTTGCATCTGAGGTCGCGATATGCACCTATATACCAATTATGCATCGCTATGAATGAAAACAGGGGTGACCGATCCATGAAAAGTTTCGAAAAGTGCTTTAGTTTGCCTTAGAGATGGTGAGGACTGATCTCCGGTAGCCTTTTGTTAGATTTAGGTACTATTTTACCTTTGTTTGAGTATAGTTGGCTCCATCATCAGTTATGACGTGTCCACGTTTCCTTTTTTTATTCTATTCGATGTCCTGGAGAGATCGATTACCTATTTGACATGTCTACCTGGCCTCAAAGCCGAGTTGACATCTTTTGTGACATACTGTCAATATGACACGACAACATGCTCATGTCAGAAAAGCCCGAACCAACCACGTGGACAAATTTGGATCCGAAATAGACGTTGTCTACTACTTAAAACGTTGGCAAACACCCCACATGGCACAGTAATGGTCAAACGGTCATAGATGGTTCTCGAGAGATCCGTGCCATGTAATCATGAGCACTTTGGGGTTATGACACATCATCAAGACCCGGTCTGTTGCTGATCCTTGCCAAGTCATAGAACAAGTAATCAGCTGGGGAATTCGTCAAGTCATCAAACGGCTAGATCTGGCATTGAACCCGGTAAACCACCCACATATGGAGACCAACGAGAAGACCAAGCATAAAGCCGTTAAAGACGGACAATTTCTCATCAACTAGCGGCACTGATAGAACTAGGCTAGACCCTCTATATAAACCCCGATGGATGCTCTGAAGTTCAATTCGGATCATCACCATCCACTTCCAACCATTCTCAACCATTGCACCTCTGTTTTTAACACCATTCAAGCCCTGAGAACTTTCTCGTGAGACGTAAACCATACTTCTCGTCTCTCTCCTAACTCCGAGAGTTGCTCACTGTAACAGATTAGGATTGATTTATATGGAGAGCCCAAAGGCCTGACCTGTATCGCGCAAACTCCGCCCAAGTACGGGTCAATGACACCGCTTTCTTGACTATTAGTGGAGTGACGGGCTACCCTTTAAGCTTCCATTGCGGCTGTGTTCAAGCTCTTGCTGCGCCGAGAACACCACGTTTCGTAAAAAGAAGAGTAGCGGTTCTGGTTTTACAATCTTTCCAATCCCTTGACCCCTTGTAACCTCGACTTAAGGAATTCTACTCTAGATACTCCGATACGTGTCCATGTTCTTAAAGCGAAGGGACTCGACCTTGAGACCTCAAACTTCGGCTTTTATGCTTGAACCCACTTGGTCACATCGCAGGTTTTTACTCTGGCAAAGTTCGAAAACATTCCGCATTATAATGACCGATATCCAGTTTTTTGGCCCGATATATTGACCAATTTGGCAAGACTTCCGTACACAGGTACGTTGGCTGGAAAAATCGTTGAGCTTGACTTTTCTTTTCAGCCGATCAAATAGAAAGCCAACGTTTTCGCATATGCGTTTTTAAGATACCCAAAACATGCTGAAAGTTCTGAAGTGATGAACCGCTCATTACTCCAGGAAGCAGTTTTCAGAACTTTCAAAGTCAATGCTATATCTCAGCTTGAAGAAGTATAGAAAGCAGAAACGCGCGTATTCATCAACAGATATAGAAACTGCAAAGAGTTTAAAAACTTATATAAGTATCCACAGGGCTCTTTTCACAAACAAAACGTATTTTTGTATATATAGAGACGACTCTGCGTGCCCAAAGGCCAAGTACGACTTCAGATACTACAAGACTAACAAGATCCACCTGTATGAGGATATATATTCCATTCAAAAAGACATATGAAAATATTTGAAGGCTACACCACTGGAAGTCGTTACGATAAACAAAATAAAGAATACGTCAACTCGTTTCTTAAATGCTAAGAAAAGAAATGGCGAACCACAAAATCCCAGGGTGATCTTCAACCACTACCTCCGCCGAAAAGGAAGTGGGTACGATTTACAATGAACGTCATCACACCGCTATCCAAGACGAAAAATGGAAATAGTCAATTGTATGTGGTAGTAGACCACCTATCCACGTTGATCAGGGTTATCGCAAGCACATCCCCTAGAAAACCTATACTGCTACAAATATGTGATTCATGTCTTACATTGTTGTGTAGCAACAGGCGTACAAATCATGAGTAGAGTGTACGCCCTTGGTAGGATAGCTACAAACGGCGTTCAATTTTTTATTGATTTTTGTGTGTTTTTGGTACGCCAACCGTATTATTGCAACGAGGGTACTGCGGTATTTTTCAGATGGCGTACGAAAGGCCTATTCAACGAAATTTGTACGCCTAATGTTCGCAACGGGTACGCCTGATGTTCGCCAAGCAGTGAAAATTCGACAATTCAAAACTAATCGAAGGCCTTTGAAAACGTAGCCAGTTGGTAAGCAATTCGTCAGTTTTTGTCAACTAGTTAGATTCCTAACATTAGGCATTGAGCCACAAAGCTCGCACCGATAGGCCACGCTTTCGCTATCTTCTTGCGATCTGTGGAGGACGATTATGTTTCATGGTTGTACATTTATTGTGTCCTATAGCGTATGGACTGGTTCCTCAACCGTACTGTTACACAGAAATATAAACCTGTAAAGTGACGGCCCATGCCTCTCCGACTACTTAATTGTCTCGAAAGCGACCCCTATAAGATTGAGTGAGTCCGTGTACGTTTGTGTGCCAAATGGGCCTGTAGCTCCAACACTGCAGTGATGTAGTCATAATAAAATTCCGCTAGGATATCTGGAAAGAACAGGTCTGTCCATGTACTTTGTTTCCCACCCCTCGTGAAAGAAACCCACAATCACTAATGACACAACCCAAGGGCTCGCTGCTGCGCTCAAATCCTATGTGCCTGTCGTTCTCTAGCTAGGAGTCTGCCGGTTGTCGCAGTAGTGATTGATACAGACCAAATTTTACGCGCATGAGGCAATGTGTGTATCCGGATCCTAGCTCAGTAGAGTATGCTGGCAGTAGGCGTTTGCTTGAGGCAGTACCCTACTGTGGGGGCAAGAAAACATGACGGGCGGAATGCATTGGGTGCAATGGAGACGATAGATCTATCTCAACTGAGAAGATAGCATGAATGCCACTTTTCTGGAACACCAGAGTGTGCGAGTATTCAAGGTTTCCGGTGCGCAGCGTGAGAAAGAATAATGGCTGGATGCAACACATTCATCATTTGTCCGAGATGATGTCGTCCATACATCAACAATGACAAATGCAATAGAATTCGACAAGATGCCCGAATGTACATTATGTTCACGAAAGGATTTGAAAATATTTAGCAATATTCACGAATTATACGCCATGTAGTAATCAAGAACGGTGATCCTAAGTGCCTGCTTGCTTTCAAAGTCGATGGAATGATCTGAGAATCCAAACAGTTGCATAATATTCGCTCAGATACGGTTTCCCCACTCATACCTGATCAGATCAAGTAGCGTGTTCTTATGTGTTTTGTGAGGACTCGGGTTCTGGTATTAGACAACTCAATCGCTTCCGCTGTTTGATTGACAGTTAACTTGCCTTTGAATACAAACTCGGGCATAGTAGTAAAGGAAGTCGTCCAGTGCAACGGCTGTGGAACGCAATTTTTGTTGCTATACTTTCTTCCTCACACACTGTTAACGTAGCGCACAAGCAGACTCGACAAACCACACAGCTTGGTATTATGCCCACATTTTAAACTCGAGTCCTTCTGCGTGCCTTTCAGTGGTCCAATTAGGGACTGGAACAGCTTCTAGTTCACTGAACGTAAATGTGTGTATCTCGATTCTTTGGATGCTCCGCATTGAACCTAATCTTCTGCCAAACGGTTACGATACCACAACGAGCTATCCATTAATTGTAGTTCTCAGAGTTCAAAGGCTGCACACCATCTGCAGATAGAAATACGACCTGAGAAGAAGTCTCGATCCACTAATTGGTGTTGGTCAAGAGCGATGGGCTGAGATTGGGCAAGTGGTGAGGCAAGAGATACAAACTGAATGCAATGTGAGTTACAAACGCAAAGAGACGGCGGCTGAAAGGCAATAAGCATTCATAAACTCCACATCGTGGTTTTCCTATGAATTGGTGACGGGATACAGCAAGGGGTAATGCATTAACGTAGCGGTAAAGAATGTGGCAGAACGGTTGAGAGAATACAGTGACTCGCAAAAAGACGCTGAAATAAGTAAGACAGTGAGGACCCACTTTGTAAAAGGTGTAAAAGCTATGGTACGGCTTCAAGCAAAAAGCTGATGCCACAAAGTATGAGAAAGGTTGAAACAATAATGCATCAAAGCAGAGAAAGACATAGAAGAATAAGAATTCACGTGCGGCATGGCATTCTCGTGGAAGCGACATAGCTCTCTGAGCTCTTGAGCTTGAGTAAGAATGCTTTCTTGTTGAAGGTGGCGAGTGTACAAGTGGATGAAGAACACAAGTTGCGCTTTGACATAGTGCTTGACGGGGGGATAGGGAGGTCTTTTATGGAACAAAAGAGCTGGGAGACGGAACTTCATAAAGCCAACCGCTCATTCATATGGATGCCACCTGCCTTCAATTATGCACCACAGCGGGAGCCACGTTTGTAACACATAGATGCCATTAGTTTTGCGTCTTTGTAATGGTACTGTGAGTGGTATTTAAGGAGATAGACACTCTCTTCCAAACGCGGTATTAACGGCACGATTGGAACGATCTTAGTGAACAGTGAAGGTATGGACGCGAGGTGCGCAGTGATTCTGAAATGTTTCTTCTTCACTAAGAGAAATTGATCTCTTAGATACGAGAAACATTTTGCGACGAAGAACTGATCTAGATATGACTCCAGTTCTGGAAACCATGCTTCACGTGCTTGCCTGGTTCTATTAATCATGATGCTGATTCTCTCGTCTTCATGCGCAATTTGTTCGGACAAGTCCTACTTCTCACTGCCTCATGGGGTTGACAAAATAATTCAATGATTACCACATATCACGCTTTCAATCAGAGGGCAATACTTCTAGCCGTAATTCTACGCATCTTTTCCTCACAACCCTGCCCACTTCATTCCTATGTTGCAGCGGTTCCACCCGGGCTTAAAGAAACCTGTTTCTTATATTAAAGTATACTGGGAGAATCACGTCTGTCTCAAGGTGCTGCCATGTCTCACCATTGTATCATACAGGGCTGGACTCAAGACAAAAACGTCGTGATCGAAGGCAGGGATGTTCTCTTACTATGATCGGGTTGATAATCATCTATGCTTCAATTCCTTTCAAAGAGCATCAAACAACGTCTTTGTTTAAATCCACGTACGTCATGACACCATCCGTGTCTTGCATTTTATTGACGAAGTATGTCCGCACGGAATGACGCTTCCCACGAACAGGATAGCCCGTTTGTACTACAGCGATTGGATGACTTATCATCTCAACCTCCTCTACAATCCGGCATGCAAAAACATGAGTCACTATCAATCCTGGAGCGGGAATAAATTTGACCTGGGTTACCTCTTCTCAAACCTCAAGTTGCCCAGTCAGCCAGTACTAATTCGTGTGAAGCTGTGCATACTTCATGGCTCAAGAAGCAAAAAGTTTTCCCGTAGTACCTATCAACCTCATTCGAACGGTTGCAAGCAAACATTCCAGAAACGTAACATGTCTATCTATGCTCGCTATATTGAGAAAATCCGTGATATGTCCATGGGCGCAGAGTCATCATCCTGATGTCCCGCGAACGACCCCAAACGCGTATTGAGTCATTTCGGCTTCCAAAGTTACCAGCTTCAGCTCGTGGTATGCCCAATTTCGAAATATGATAACGGACAAAGAGATCTCTTATACCCGGTGTGTTAGTTTTTTCTTCGTTGGTTATAGATGTATAACATGAAGGTCCTAGGAGAAAGAATTGGGTTTGTCCAGTTTCGGCACTACTTTGTGAAGAAATACCTGTGAAATGAGAGATCCAATTGTTATCGACATCAGTTTCTTAAATATGGGGGATCTCAATTTCATATCGAAGGCTATACAAAGAGGCTGCGACATGATACTTGATTTTCTCCCTTGCCGACTGGGCAAAGAGAGCCTTTGCTTGCGTGATTCTGTTCACGTATCCGACAAAGTTTTCAGTTGTCCATTGCCCTAGGAGCGAGATAGGACCAAAATTTCTAATATTCTGAGCAAGTTGTAGTATCAAATGATATAAATACTTGCAGAGATGAATTCGGTCGGGTCTTTTCTTGTAATACAGATCCACAAAATGTCTGTAGAACCTCTCGGCCAAGGACCCAGCCTGATCGACATCTTTTTCACTGTGTCTCCACTGGCACGTAAGGCGTACAAGCTGAACGAAGTACTTCCATCCACTCAATACTTGGGCGGGTGTCCAGCCGTCCCGCACTACAAGACTTTTTGAGATCGTGAATAACTTCCATTCAGATGCTTTCTAGAGTGCAATTTTGTGTAGAACTCGTGGCACCCTGCAATAGTATGAGCCAAACCCCTTCCAATAAGCTCTCAGATTATCTTTCAAAGCTTCATACACCGTTCGCGAGGACAGGTATGCTAGTTCTACATGGCGACCAGAGTCATTGCACCAAATTGAAACAACATCTTTAGCAACATTCTCAAACAAAAAGTGCATGACATCGATAGGAAAAGATCAGAATGAAAGCATGGTATTCAGTTCCAATAAAGGTGTAGGATGGGTGGAAGAGAATTCCTTTTTTTTTAAATGATATTCAAGTTCTCGTTTCGGAATTTTGAACTCCATCTCTCTAAACCAGTTACAGGCCTGCATGATCTCATTATGAATTCGGAGAGGAAGGCATGAAGGATCCCATAAACCTCGATCTACAATCCTCCTCTTTGCGTTAGATTGGTCATGGCCAGAAAAAAACGGTAGAAAGTAACAATGGTGAACATGACTGTCTCTGATGAGGCAAAACCGACAAGGAACGAGCCCATTAGGGCCTTTCAGATGAGTAAGCTTTTTCATGGCAGGTAAGTCTGCCAAATCAAACAGCAGATGCACTCTAACTATCCCGCCTTCGCCGTTCCACAGTTTTGCATTCCATCCATACAGCGATAGACTCTGAATCTCCGTGATAAATGTACGGAGAAAGTTTGTGAGTTCCTTTGGTTCATTTAGGACAGGGATGAGAAGCAAAGGCAGTTGTCGTCTTGGCTTGAACCTAATGGAAGGTTTAGAATAACACAAAGAGCTATCCAGTACGTGTGGGTATCCGACTTGAAATGCTGCAAACCATCCGCAAGTAGAGCAAGAAATATATCATACTTCACCATCCCTAGACCTCCTATCTGTGAAACAATATCCTGGAAAATGCGACGTGAGAAGAAGTTGCTATACACTCCCTCCTCCTGTTCAAGGACACCACGCCACAAATAACTGAGAAGGAGCGGCCCCTCCACCGGACTCGGAAGCAACATCTCGATACGTCCTCACACTGGGATGTACTCAAACAGATCAGCTGTGGTACTGAAATCTTCGTTAGTGTACGAGCATTCTAGAACCGATCCATCTGATGTTTTCTCCAGAGCTTTGTAGAATTTGGTACAAGCTGGGTGCTTTGTTTTACATAGTCCAGAATTACGCAGTAGTGCTTTGCGTACACCCGACAATGACCTATATTGGCGCTGAGAGCTATCAAATACTAAGATGTCTTTGATAAGACCAGTCATGACTGCTGAGTGCTTGATGCCAAGTACAAGCACAGTAGCGTGCTTTTCCAGAAAAAGAGAAAACTTTCTGTCCAAGCACATGACATGTCCGTTGCTTCCAAGCAAATCAGAAGAAACTTCGTTCGCTGTGATGCGAACATGATCGATGACTCGTTCTGCTACGGGTATGAGACAAAGAGAATTCTCTGACTCCGATCTGGTTGAGAGAGTGATGGATACGGTACTATTCGATTCATTCGAGTTCGATGAGTATCCTTGACCATGTTCGATATCGTTTTCATTTATTTCACTAGCGTGAGCGTACAGAGAATAGAGCTGCAAGGAGCTAGTGATGGGAGAAGGGAGCGGAAAAACGATGTCTTCATCATGTTCAGTTCCATCAATTCTGTTGTGTGCTGCTGCCCGATGTCGGATTGCAGTTTCTCTAGAAACCAACTTTCCTTTCCCACATCCACATTTGTAGTCAGGATGGCAAATGTATCCTAGCATACCCATATCTGGATTCATTGAATAAAAAATTCGGAGTATTTTGCACAGAGAGTCCTTGAGATGCAATATGGTAACGAACTCGAAAGGAGGGATCGGATATGTCGAGCAACATGAAAACAGCCTAACAGATATGACGTCATAAGTAGTGAAAAGGGATTCCTCAAAGTTGCGAATCTGAAAAAAACTTGTTTCCTTGAAAGCGTATCCTTCTTCACTCCGCCCATTTCAGGTTGTGCGAAAGGAAATGTGACGGACAGTCATACAGAAAGTATCACGATATCGTCACGTCACGTTTCTCTTCAAAGTATTTTGTATCACCCAACTTCCACTCAGCGTTCTATCTTTCCTTTCGTTGATCGTGTTGTGTTGGTGCTCGTATTGTGCCGGTGTTTTGTTTCAAACTGTAGCAAGAATTGCCGTCTCCTTCCCAGAAAAGAGGAGCTCTTTTGATGCATAGAAGTGGTAACGATCTGGGCGGCAACGTGACTTTTGCCCATCCTTTTGTCAGGTGTTGTCACCCCATGGGAATACGCCGCGAGCAATCTTAAGTGCGCATTCCATGGCCATGCATTCAGATAAACAAAAGTATAATTTAATTCACTGGGGAATATCGTGGCATGTTTGCGTTTGAAGTAAGTGAAAGCGACGATTATTTCATTTTGTACGACCAAATGCAACGTCACAAATGTGCACACAGCGTGTGTAGGGATATTTGTCCTCAACAAAACACCAGGTTCAAACCCTTTATCGCTTGTTCATGTGCTGGGTTCTCTTATCTATCCCAACGAAGTGCGCAGATTCTGGAGCGCTCACGAAGGACTCACCATCTCAATCTCGCACATCAGTATTAACCACGGGGATGATAGCGAACAAAATCGTTTTTCCTGCCCCTAGTTCTGGAACTTCGGCAAAGGACTCGAGCTCGTTTGGCATTGGCAATGACATCAAGAGAGCCATCGCGTGTCACAACGAAAGCCTTCGAGAAAACGAAGCAGATTATCGTGTAGAGATCCCATTGAAGAGTACTGGCAAGTATTTTGTAGGTGTCCTGGGCAGTGTTGGTCGCGTGCTGCGCTCTTCTGATGTATTTTCACAGCATGTGAGCGGAAGAAGCTTTCGTTCCATCCAACAGGCTACAGGCCAGAACATGTTCCAGAAGTCTGTGAACGGGTTGATTTGGGATACCGACGAAAAGCACAAACTTCTTGCGTAGTCAGAAGGTGATTGGGGAGCAATGAAATCCATTTTTCAGAATCTTCGCATTGAGTTCGCGCATAGAAATAGCAAGAATAGTGCATGATTAATGAAAAGGAGGCAGCTTGCTCGGCGCCCATGGAATGATCCAGAGGCTATGTTGACAACCAAGCAGACCTTCGAAGAACACAGAGTTCAAACGCAGCGTTTTGCTTCACGGACTCCAAATCGTATGGAGCCGAGTACGAATTTGCCTCGTTATCGCGATGATGAACATTTGCGGGGAAAGAGAAACGGAAAGCTCAGCCAAAAGGTCGGGAGGAGTGATCGCGGAATCTTTAACAACATTTGTAGTTCCGATGATTGCACTGGTCTTAGCTCTTCGAGTTTGGATGAAAGTAACACGAAAGGCAAACCCACGAAGCATCGCAGCTTACGAAGCAGCCAAAAAGTGGAACGCCGTAAGGAAAGCGGAACTGCTGAAGATAGTGATGATGATATTCAACCAGTTTTCAGCGCACTAAAGTCCTCGCAGGCCAATGCAAAGACCAAAACGCTTAGAACTCATGCGAAGGGGAGAGAGTTACTTCATCGCTCGGATGGTGAATTATCTGAGAAATCTGATGAGGATGATATTCCTTCAAATAAGAGTCCATACAGCTCCTCCACGCGGAGGCTGAGCCCCAGATAACAAAATGGCAATGGAAAGAAAAGAATGTTACCTCAGCGCGTTGATGCAGGCCAGTGTGTGGCTGAAAGCCGTCAAACGTCACATGCCTCTGATGTTGCAGTAGAACCAATTTTGAGGACGAAGACTAAAGCTTCCTTCACGACACTCACCGAACACCCCAAAATGGTGAGGAAAAATAGAACTCTACTTCGCTGCGTAGACTTCTCATTCCCTCAGGAGGGTAACGAAGTTGATGTGATCGGAAGCAAGAGTACAAAGAACGTTCCGTTGACGAAAAGGAAGCAACTTGCCAAAAAAAGTAACAAGCGCCTTTTGCTTGAACGTTCTGAAGATGTGCAGTAAAAAAACTCACGTCCACAAGAAGCCAAGTCTTGAAACCCGTTTCGAGATTATTGACGAAGTTGTGCCAAAGGGATCTCATAACTCTGGATCTTTGCCTGAACGCACTTCACATATGGATGGCAACAGAATGCGTTCATCGGGCGAGAAAGACAGTAGCAATTGTGATCAAAAGTGCAACGTAGTAGGTTGCAACATGCAAGTTGATCCAGCTCATAGATTCAATGTGTGCGGAAGAGCCATGCATAATCTTTATTGTCAACGAGTGCTAGGTGCTGCTCATGTTGAAGGAAAGTTCATCTGCCCTTTCAATTGCGTATCGAATGCTTTGAAGCAGATAAAATAGGCCCCCACAACACGATTTACATCTTTTGTGACTAGGCTTTCGGTCCCAAGGGAACATATAGAGCACCGAACCTGCAAAGAAGGCTGATTTCGATGTGCTGCGAGCGATTAAGACTGTGCTTTGTGGTTACAGATGGCTATCAGTCATCGCTTAAGGGGTCTCTGAGCTTGGACTGAACGATCGAATCGTGATATTAGCCACAGAAACTGTAGAGCTTGATGTAAAGCATTACTTACTTCTGACTGGTTCGTCAGAATGCTGTACGACTTATCCCTTTGTGGAGTAAATAATAACATTTGTGACGTTAAGAATTAGCTTATTCTTGTAGCCCCCTGTCATCTCAAGCCTCCAACACATCGTCATTACCATGGTTTAATCTAAAATGAGCACGAGTTCAGAAACGCGGACAGCAGATTTGCAGCCAGAAGTAGCCTAACATGCTGCAGACGTGCTCCACGATAATCAACTACTCGCAGCACTATCGCACAAGTTTGCGCACCATCGGCACGCATGGTGCTCTTTAGCATGTATTTTTTGTCATATTCATCAAAATCACTTGCGGCGGACGGCAGTTTCGTGATAATGTGTTAGGCGTTTCGGAGGTTTGTGAGCAGCCCATTTTCGGCAATATCTCCACAACCACCTAGTGGGGTGGTTTGCGCGTAGACGACGGCGTTCAGTTATCCAGAGCATTTGTGTAGAAAGCATAGCGTCAGAGTTGAGCACTTCTACTCCTTTTTTCAGTAACATTTCCAAATTTTATATGGCATCCACATCACTTCCTTGTGCAACTGCCATTTCATACAGCTGAGCTCAACCGTTCGCCTCGGGTCAGCCCGAACTCTACCTGCGCCAGTTTTAAGTACAACTGTAAGACTATTTATGGTATAAGCATCACGACCCTGTTCAATCGCTTTCTCATACAACTTGACTGTTCGTGTTTGATCTGGTTCAACATCTTCTGCATCAGAAATCAGCAGCACTAGCCAAAGTGGAGCTTGTGCAAACGTTATTTATAGGTATATACCAAACAGGGGTGAGGAGAATGCAAGTGGATGCGTCACGATGCCCAGCAACGTAGCAATAAGAAGCGAGAGCAAGAACGACGAGCTCTTTCTAAAAGAAGACGTGAGTGCCAACGAATCTCTGCGCCTGTGGGTTGACCAACATGTTGCGCCGCCTCCTACGAAGTGGATGAAGATGCGGTCTGTCCTTGCGAGGGGGGATGAGGTGCAGATTCACGACGGAATAAAAGTCGCAAGTGACTTTTTGTGAGGCCACGATCAATGACAGCAACTTGATACGCCGCTAGACACGACAGGGTTGCTGCTGTAGTTGGTGGCCCCGACTACGTCTGTCGTGGTGGGGTGGGGGACGTTCAACTTCACTTCCAGAGCGCGCTTGCGCGCATGGATGGGTTTCCAGAGAATCGTAACTCAAACGGTCCGCCCATGCAATTGCTCTTCCATTGCAACGTAGAACGCATTCCCGACAGGCCATAGCAGCAAAAAGAGCAACTTCAGCCGGGGTAACGCATTGAAAGCAATCAACACCATAACGGTGAACGTTGAAAATATCATCTTGAATCAGACAAAAACATAGTAAAAGCGCTACGAAGCCTATCAAAAAGCTTTCGCAAGCGTGCATACGAAGAAGACGCAAAGATTATCGCTTGTGGGCTGCGAAGAGAGTGGATAAGAAAACATTATAGATACGCGTAGCGTGTAGTATGGTGTTGCCATAAGTATTGTGAGGCGGTGCTTTCAGTGGCTCATTTAGGAGATGGAGGAGATGCGACTTTGTTAGGGGGTTGGCTGTAGACGCACGCATGAGATTGGGCATGATGACGGGTCCACGAGTGGTATTCCTAAGCCCATCATCGTTTGTGTAAAACTCTTTACATCAAGAGCTCTTTCTTATAGCTCTTTGGCTCTTGTTGGATCTGCATCAACACTTGCAGTAATAATTTAAGGAAAACCTCCAAACGTTTCCTTCACATCTGAACGTCTTGTCATATTCAAAAATTCAATCTAATCTACAGCGGACTGTACTGCAACAACTGTAATATGAGCATGGGTTTGGATCACAAAATGTCAGATTTTGAATATACAAAAACTATCGAAGCATGCACATCACACAGATGAACTACCGTAGTTCGTTGAGGGTTGACCGATAAAAGCTGCACATGCCGCAGTTTCTGAAACTGTTGAAAAACAATTGCTGGGATTAACCTAGCATTGGTGTTCTAGAGTATTGACGGCAGTGCACTGCTTTTCTACAGATTTTTGAACAACAAGTTGAGGATATCCACACCCTATCTGTACACTTCGAAAATTATCGTCATGAGGCTCGGCCCTGGAAAGTTAAGTTTCCAGCACCACCCGAGCTTCGAACCCCTAACCCCAACGGTCCGCCCAACAGTTTTTTACTGGCCCACAACTGCGCTGTGTGCCTCCGCTTCCCACGATGGTTATGTTCTGGGATATCGTGGTGTTCTGTATTTATATCAGGTTGTCATAAACAAGTACAATCCGAGTACCCATTCCGATTTCCTAATATCAATCTGAGGGCTGGTAGCTGCAAATGTCGTTAGCTCCCTAGTTCGCTACAACGAGCAGTGCCATTTAAATAATAGAGAGATGTATTAAGATCTGGCAACGTTAGATTTTTTATCAATGAATTTGGAGGTGTTCAAGTGGGCACCGTACCTCTATCTGCCATTTGTGTGCAAGGATTGGGCACCAAACTTCAGTACGTGCGTGGTTCCTTCACAGGCAGCACTTTGGAAGAGATACGCGTATCTTATTGTAATGAGACCGGTATCGAATGTATCGATGGGAGAAGCGCAAGTATCACAGAATCGTCATCAGGAAAGGGGTCGTTAGGCGGCATCAACAGAGCCTTATAAATATGGCTAATAGTGACCGCAGTTCAATCTATGCGAACGTACACAAAGATGCTATAGCTCGACTGACGAACGACTAGTGCGAATGGTCCACAGAAGGAGCGCGCAATGGTGTACAAAGTAGAGGGGTGAGATTTTCGGGGGAAGAAGGGTTACTGCCTGGGCAAGACAAGAAGCGAGGATATGTGTAGAACGAGAGAGAGAGTTGTCGTCTTACAGAGGTTCAAGGTGGGGGCGACATCGGCGCCGTTAAGTACCAATTTAGATGTTGATTCTTCGTGTCATCAGCCTGCACTATTCATTGAATGCACCCTCTATGCGCCTTGGGCAAGCCCCGAGACCTCCCAAGTTTACCATCGAAGCCATCTTGTTCATCTGCGTCATGTGGGGATCCAAGATCCGCTCAATCAGGTCTCCGTCAACCTAATTTTTCGCACCCACACTGAAAGGGGGCACGTGTTTCTTAATCTCCGTTCATGGACCATGCTTCAGACCCTCGACCTCAGTAATCAATGCAGCCATAGCATTCTAAACCTCCACAAAAAATTGGTACTTGTCGGCCTTCAGTGTTGCGATCACGCCCGGCATCCCATCCGTAGTTCCAAAGATCATCGTGTTCACCGCCGCTGGCTCGTTTTCCGTCACTTCTAGCAAGAACTACTACGCTCTTCTCAATGCTCAAGCAAGAAGTCGAAGGCAAAGATGATGCTAGAGGGAGTTCATTTCCGTTTTCTTCTTCTGCACGTAACAATGGCAAGGATGTGAACGTCCAGCTGAGGTCTTCCACACAACGATCATTTGAATACTACAGAGCATCTGGAGACCATCACATGAAGCAGTTTAATGATCGTACAACGACACTTGGCGCCTATGAATACACATCCATAGTTTCGAAGTATGTCAAGCCCACTTTCGTCTGTTGGACAATCGAAATGCAATTTGCTGAGCTTTGACAAAATAGTGCAGAGTTCAGACTTGGGAAGTTGTGCTTTCCAACATATGCCATCCACAGCATCACCTAAGATTCGAATGTGTAATCGTTATGGATCATAACACGTTGACCTCACAGGCAAACTGATCAACGATTTGCAATCGAAACAATCTCGTGGTGCTAGGGAACGTATGGCCCATTTCCTGTCTGATATTACTCCGCATACCAGTGAAACCCCAGGACGAAAGCACATAGACAGCATTGAGACAACAGATTATCACGTTGTTGTGTTCATTACTGCCAAAGAAACAGGTCCACCAGGATAAACTGCGAAATTTATGATCCTAAAACGATTGTACAGCCGGCATTCAGAACAACGTTGAAGGTCACCAATGCATTAGTGGCAAAGGAAATTTGTCCTCAATTGCTGCTAGAGAAGAGTTTTGAGGAGTACGTTTCCCAGATCGAAAGCGAAGAGAAGATGCCATATCGACGGAGAAGAGACGTCGATCACAGCTTGTTTGTCCAGGTTGGCATGGGCATAGAAATGACTTTCTCTTGTTTCCAAACCCAAGCTCATGGTCTTTCCCAAAAGCTTTTCATACCCTTACTCTATTCCTATCATTCAAAAAGGTTGACGTGCAGTACTTCTGGGGAGTAGGTATGCCCAGGAGGAAGCAAATATGAACAAATATCTTGAAGGATACCGGTGAGGTATTCGTTATGACCCAACTGTGGTTGACTTTGACGTCTTCCGCGAATCATCAGAGTCTTCAATAGTTCTGAGAGCATCATTTTCGCAGGTCAGGTCTTCCAATGACCCAAGCTTGATGCTGACTGGGGCTAGTTCTCGATTTGGAACGACAGCAAAGGTTACCTGAGGTCTGTTTCCTCAAAGGATGCCGAAACCCATTGCATCTCATAACTACACTTCACGCACGTGCCTTGCAGGCTGTCTGGACGTTTCATAAAAACTTTAGGGAATACATGACGGCGTTCTTGAAGAGGTCGTAACAACGAAGGGTTGCATATCCGAAGTAACTCATGCAACTGGATTGATGACACCTTCTTCAGTTGGACTGAAAGCTCTATTCTCAAAACTGGCTGCTATCTGCTCTTCGAGAATTCTAGAATCGTTGCATGAATGAACATACAGATATGAACAACGATCTGACTACGGGAGTTGTCTTTTCGAACAAGCAAGTGCCACCAGGAGAATCAGCCAAATGATTGGGTGTGACACTGGTGACTGGGCTTACGGGAGCTGCCAAAAGTACACCAATGAGACGCACTCTCAAAGAGAGCCATACGTTGAAGCTAATTGTAATCTAGAATGAATTTGCAGATATTGCAGTAGTGGGAGGAGCGAAAGTGACTCACGGACCGAAAATTCATTCTTTGGAATGTTTCATTAAGCTGTCGAACGGGTGTAATTGGTGCGCAGCGCAGGACGACTTGGGGATGCTCTTCAAAGGTTGTTGGACTAAAAAAGGGGCGCTTTTGATCATGAAATTATCGAGGCTAGTGATATAGCAGGTCCCAGTCCCGTGGTGTCTTCTTTCTGGGTAGATCAAGGACTGGACTCTGCCCTCTATCTTGATACCGTTGTGCTGGCTTTGGATTGTGTGAACTCGCAGCATTTTGTTGATGATGGATAGACGCGGTTGGTGGCTAGGAAATTCATGAGGATTGCGGATGTGGTGCTACTGAGCAATATCGACCTGTTGCAAGGTGAAGCAACGCGGAACGAGGGAAACCTTGAATAAGAAAAGTAGCTTATAAGGATGATTCGGGAGTATGAATGCAAATCGCAAATTATACTGACTTCGAGATGAAACGTGGAGCTACAGAAGCTGTTCACCATTCAAATGTATGACAGTGAAGCGACGTTAGGAGATGGGATACATAGCGATGGATATGGAAAGAGCCATGCCAGACTTGAGTCAATAAGCACGACGATGGTAGCGTTTGAGAACAGGAGTTCTGACGCCGTCAAGTTGGAGCGTGATGTGGGTAGTTTTTTATGGGAGAAGGAACGCAGCGGTGAGGGAGGCGGGGGGGCAATACAGATATGGAGAATAGGAGCGCTGGTGGTCATTGTGGACGAAGCGAAAAAGTGGATACTGAAGACCGCATTCTGACATAGTTGCATGGGAAGGATGCTCCGATGATTGTAGTATACTTGCTTGAGGGATTATTTTTCTCAGCTATCGCGTTTGAAGCACGCACTGCTGCTTTACCATTTGGCTTGAAACTATATGGCCACGGATTGCGTTTGGGCGCACAGACAGGGGGCGCCGCAGAAGTGCTTCGACTCCCACACTTGTATGCTCGTGAAGCTGAGTAGAGAGAATCAATTGATTTAGATGCCGGCGATGTTTTATTTCAGTACTAGGAACGGAGGGGGAGAGTTAACCTGCTTCATTGTATTACATTCGTACGCAATGCACTGCAATATTGGGCTCTACAACTGGCCAACCCTTCACAGAAATTGGCAGTTGAGCTCTTGTGGCATACTCGTAGCGTATTCTGATAGGTTGCAGTTCTGTTTAAAAATGGTTACATGCAACAAATAGCGTACACCCACTCCTACTACAAAAATAACTGCACTGGCTTACGGCCCAAAGCGTACGCCACTTGCCGATTTCCTCAATACTACAACGCTCATTCTGTCACATTATTGGTACGCCATTTAGTGTAAGATAGCACTACTTTTGCACATCAGTACGCCATCTGCGGCACTAAACTTTTGCTAGGGATCAGATTTCACTTCAGTTCAGATTGCAGAACTCAACTGGAAACATATACATGGACATTTTGGCTTCTCTGAAGTTATTATCTCTGACAGGAACAAGAGTTTTCTGAGCAACCTTTGGAAAGCACTGTTCCGTATCATTGGCACTAATATAAGGACAACATCAGCATATCATCCACAGACAGGTAGTCAATCCAAGGTCTACAACAAGATAATTGAAGAAAGTATTAGAGCATATATCAATTTCAAGCAATCAAAGTGGGATGGACAACTCATAGAGTTCGTAGTCGCATACAACTCGTCAGAGAACTCAATTACAATGCTTACACCATTCCTTTAACATATTGTGATCAACCAAGAGTACTACCACTCCATACTATAATATCTAATAATGATGCAGCTCTCAAGTTCATAAAAAGCAAAAAAAAGCAACAAGAGAAGCAAGAACGCAGATTGAAAGACACACTCGTTACTTCAAGTCATAGGCAGACCGGCATTGATACCTTTGTACATTGAAATTTGGAAAACAAGTCAATTTGACCACAAAAAACCTGAATGTAGACCACATGGAGAAGACGTCCAAAATACAAATCCGATACTGTGGAACATTGCAGATTACGGAAAAACTTGGTCCAGTAATATTTCCACTAGAGTAAAGCCATACACTGACGTCAAGGATTCATGATGTTTTGCACGCTAGTGCTTTCAAACCTTACCAAGAAGAGAAGTCAATTCGTCCCGGACCATCTTATCAAACCCCAGTAACATTGAGAGGTGAAACAGAAAACTACGCCTTAGATGTATCGTGAACGACAAAGAAAGTGCTAGATGGTTTGAATTTCTTGTCAAATGGCTTTGATATCCAGATCATGAGAACATTTGGATGAAATAGAAAGATCTCACGAACTGCAAAGCACTTCTCCGGTAGTATAAGAAGACGAATGGAATGCTACAGAGGAAGAGATAGGCATTCCGGTATCAAGTAATCCTAAAGATGAATCAGAACACCGATATCCATGGCGCAAGAGCGTTCTACAACAATATCAACCTCGGTGGAACATGACTACATAACTGGATGGGTGAAATCACGAACGTAGAAGCAATTAGGCTACTCTTTTCCTTAGGAGCTTGCCACATAACCTTGTCATTCGGCAAAAATCGTGGACAATTCTACTCCGACGAGAACAGCATACTTCAGCACTGACGTTTCTTCAGCTACGATGGTGGAATTCTAACGATTTTCGAAGATAAGTTCTGACACTGGGCAGCTGTCAATCTAGGTTGGACGCAAGTTGCTTCTCCTATGCGTACACTCCGCCAGGCATTACGTATCTTAATCGTACACGCTGTCCGGAACACTGCTCTGTCTCTCCTAATAGTTGGCGAAATGACCCTAGTAAAAGCTATGTGCAGCAAATGGAGTACCAATATGCTACAGTTCTACTATTGTAGAGCAAATGGCGTAAAGTTGTGAGGCAATGGCTAGTACGGTAGTTCTGGGAAAATCAACAAATGGCGTAAATTTTGGGGCATGTATTTCGTAACAAATTCTTCTGTACGGCACTTGCTGCATGTTACAAATGTTAGACAGTATTACAAAATCTCAGATTTGGCTACGATTTTGTCACTAAAGCTCAACCGCAAATACCTGTTAAGGGTTCGCCAATGATAGATACCAACGAAATTAACAGAATTGCCATGAACGGCATACGACTGCACTGTAGATGTACAGTAAGTAACCATCCCCCACTGCTCCTAAGAATGAAATGGTGCGTGGGCTGGGACTGCCATGCACTTGAATGAGGAATTTTTTCTAGTGGTGAGGCAATGCTTCCGTTCTCGACTCTAGTGAATCATTCACAGCGCATGTTATAGCGCGGTCCACCGTCATTGCAGCTTTGGTGCCATGCTAGGCGCGGCAAGAAGCTTGTTCTTTGGTACTAATTCAGCAAAGGAGTCGTGTTGGTTCCCAGTTACCTCAAATTCTATGCCAAGGGTAGCGTTGTTGCCCGTCAGCACGTTCAACTGCTTGTTCTCAAATCGCTCGTCGGTTTTACATTGCCCCAAACTCAAATGGGTAACATGCAGCGTAGATTTGGATCAGGCAAGAAGTGCGACTGTACCAGCAAAGGGGTTGCATCGCTTTGCAACAGATTTTGGTGACATTACTGTATCAATTGCAGAGCGTGCACTCGACATTTCAATCATTTGGTCAATTCTGTTGATTCTTTTCCAGTCCTGAGCACGTCCGTCAGCTTTCATTTGGTTTGAACAATCGCACCTAGGCTTGTAGCGTATAAACGAGTGATATCATCCCGTATGTAACCGCATTCGGCACGGTAAATTGCTTCATGCCACGCCAGTACCATGGTCTAACGCATCCCGGCCATTCTTGTCGCTGCGCTCTGGCCTTTTTCTGCCCGTTGCATCTCGTCCATCTCTGTGTCCATGTTTAGTAAGCGACTTCTTTTCATAGCCATGAAGCTGCCTTATTGTAGGCTCGTAGCGTTGAGACCATTCTGTTTCAAGGCTTTCTCCATCTTCGGGAGAGAGGTGTGGTCGCCGCTCTATTGCATGTCACAGCCAACACGTTTTTTGGTACTACACTCATCTTGGCTTTGGTTACAGTTATAGAGCTCGTTCCGTGTGTTTTCTTACTCCAAAGCTTGTTCGATGTAACCGTGTTTGCATTGGGATTGAGTGAAGGCGGCCTAAAAATAGTCCAGCTTTGCATGAAACGCTTGGTCACTAACGTTTTCTTTCGTCAATGCAATTGCGTCCGCTTCACTACTTCTTAATTCCCGCTTTGACTGGTATTGTTCCTGGGTTATTATGGACATTCGCCACTTCTTCATTCATTCTTACGACACAGTTGCATTATATGACGGCAAATTATGTCCAACATCTGCAAATACTGTACTTAAACAACTGGATGTGGGCAAGTCGAGCATATATTTGAGAACTCGCTTTGATATGATTGCGTGCCGCTTGGATGGTACTTCAAAAGAGACAAGCCCCAGGGTTTCGGATGCGCCTGCAACAGTTCTTTTAGGTGCATTCGGACCTTTGAGGCATGTTCTTCAACCTTGGGGTACGCATCTTCTAACTCGGTGACAATGACGACGAGCTCCGTTGTTGGAGATATTCATTGCTTTTTAGCAAGATAAGCAATTCGTTGGTTAAATTTTGAAACAATCCCCTACCGAAGCAATTATAGCCATATATCAATGACTAGGTTGATGCAATTGCGACGTACTTCAATTATGGGAGATATTGTGACCGTGTAAGCCAGGTAATTTTTTACTCTATCGATTGTTGCATTAAAAGTGGCTAATGTTTGAAAGGTAGTTAGTTTTGCACTAGAAGTCAAGAATAAGCTCGCATTTTCATTCCTGAGCCGTTTCAGAATGTACTTCATTTTGTAAGAAGCTTCTTCTGCAACTTCTTTTTACGTGTCACACGTCTTCGTCACATTATTCTGGAGATAGCCATAAATGTTACATCGAGTTGTGTAAGGGAGCTCCTGAGGAACAAAACAATTGGTGTTGTCCAACCAAGTCATTGACTGAAAGAGCGAGAAAATCCGCATGATCACTTCACACATGAGTCCAATCGCTTCGTTCTCCCTTCTCCCGTTACACAGGCGACAAAGAGCGAATAGGGGCCGTGGATGGTGTCTCGCATGCGGCCAAACATTGGTGAGTATACGGCGCAGAACCACTCCCGGTGTATCGGGGTCCACTGATACCAACTACTCAGCCATGTTCAGTGGCAGATAACATCGATGTTCCCGTCCTCCCGGATGATGCATGGCCTCGGTCACGGATTCTGCGTGATAGTACAGTCTTGAGTGAGTCTTGTGAAACAGGCTTTGTAACAAGACTTCAGCCAGCGATGTTAAGGTGTTGGCAGTTTCTGGATGCGCAGCGATTTCAATCTGCACAAAGACAACCGAAAACAAGATGATGGTGGACATGGCGTTGTCACAATTTCCACGCCCAAGCAGCATGTTGATGAACTGGAGCTTCTGCGACAAGAATCGAGGAAATGGACCGGCATACCGTATTTTCCGCACACATTGCGATTAAGTGCACCATGCCGGTTCGGAGCTGCCTAAAGTCGCTCGTTCTTGGTTTCGCGTTGCAGGTTTTATGCTTCGCAGCAGATACATCACGAGGGAGTCCCAGAAGATGTTTCTCAAATTTGACGAACGGATTCTTGAAAACTTGATTGTCTCTGGGTGAAATATAACCCCATGCATTGACAACGGCCATTTAAACTTCTAAGATTAGGCCGGAGACCGCAGCAAGCAAAGCCACGATGGTGGCTTGCACAAACTTGGATAGAGGGGGTTCGGCACCAGCGCTGGGGTCTTCTGCCGTTTTACAGGTGCGTGGAACAACTGAAGCATCGGCCCCACCACGGTGGAGATGTGCTTCTCCGGCAAGGGGGCGAGCAAACATGAGATTTGTGAGGGAAGCCGATGACCGTTTGGCATAAACGCGTTCTTCGGTAACAGCGGGTCCAGATACTCTGCCGCCGTCCGGGAGACAAGCTCAATAACCTTTCTGAAGGCCACGTTGAGCGCAAGGTGACCTGCATAAACTTGGGGGCGTCGTGGTTCATAGTCTTCTTCTCAGATACCTGATTATAGTCTTAAAAGAGATGAACCATCTTGTAGTAGCTCTCAGACCTCTCTCGGAAAACACTGTAACCTGTTTGTGTGAATGACATTATTGTTCGCGGTCATTTCTCCTGGAAGGCTTGTTTCGGTTGGGGATCGAGAATATCTAGCGCTTCTTGGTCGAAAGCGTGCAAAAACATTTCGTTCTTCAGAGCAAAGGACGAAAGAAGGCCGTCGAAAACCTCAAGGAGAAAAGCCAGACGCTCTGAGGGAGCAGGTGGCTTCAGTACCTTGAGAAACATCGAAATCGCGTTTGCACGAGAGTGAGCATTGCGGCTAGGGTTGCAGGTTTCGGAAGTGATTCTAGACACGTTTATGAGGTGCAAAAAGGAGATGACTGAGACAAAAAGGCTGACAAACGTGTTGGCGGGAGTCAAAATTGCTAGGAAGAGTCATAATGTTGAATTGTTAGTGAGATTAAATAAGTAGATGCAAGAGAGGACGCACGGACAACAAGCTTTGATTCATGTAATTGCGATATATGAAGTCGCGCGGACAGGGGCTTGGCTGGTTGGTGGGGCTGTTGCCTGAAGCGCGTGGGCAGGGACGCTCTGAAGTCAGAGAACTGCCACTACCCATACGTTGGAACCCAAACCGTTATCGAAGGAGGCTGTTGCATCGATGAAGGGGTCCGATATGCTGCAAGTATGTTTATGCACTCATCGGTGTGTGGCAGCAGCAAATGAGAACCGCTCAAAAAATTGCACAATGCCCGCTTTTGCCAATGCTTGGAGTCTGGTGGCAAAAATGCCGATTTTCGCCCTCGTTCTGCCTGCAGAAATACAGCCGTTTTGTCAGGCTATCTCTTAGCCCAGTATCCCACCTTACCCCTCACTGTGTTTCTTCATCATCGTGCAATGGTCACAATGTCCGCCTGCCACGCTCACAATGAAATCTTACGGCAATAATGTCTAGATCACTGACTTCGACGCCTGCAGCAATGCGTCGCAGATAAAACATGGCGCTCGGCCCACAACGCTAAACCGTTTCGATAGGCGCCTTTCTTAGGTAACCACCTCAACTACGTTAAACCAGTCGAAACCCTCCCCCCCGCACGAAACCTCGTCTTGAAAGGCAAAACAAATCAAGATCATAATTCGACGTCTGTTGGCACTGAACGGATTCTCTGCGACGTCACGCCGTTTCTAAATCAACGGAAGTATTGTGGTGATCATATTGAAGGATGAACGCTTTAATACAAGCAGATATGTGTAAAATCAGGGCCTAAGGATAATTATCGAAGTTCTCTGGTCTGGAGTGGAGGTAGTAATTGCAACTTAACTTATGCCACGCAGCCCTCAACAAGCTATTTAATTTTGTCATTCTACTGCGGTGGCTGATTATTCCATGTATAGTGGCAATTGTGATCTGCCTCGAGCTAATTTCTGTTGAGCGGTGCACTTCAGAAATTGTCTACCAGCTGCAAAGATACGAACATATGTGAACTTATGTTGATTAGCCCATTTATACATTGGAAATGAGGTACAAAAGGTACTGGTACCTTTCCGCAGTGATTTAAATTCGGGCAGTGCACTGGAGACACTCCGAGGTACAGCTCCTTCCCATGGATTTATAACTCTCAGTCGGGTTGGTTGCGATCCGTTTGAAATCCCATCAATGTTACCATCCTTTACGTTTTGGTAGCTAGAGCATATCTGCCGAGCAGTATCATGGGCAGTGATAAGACAGGTCCCCGTTTCCAGAGCAACTTGATGTGTCATTAACGCTGACGCAAGCCAGTACACTGTACAAAAATGCAAGTCCGATCTGCAAAAACTTGTCATCTGGTACTTTTTTATCCAAGCGTCAATTAAAGAAGCACAAGCAAGCCTTCAACAGCTGGTTTTGTGCTCCGTCAGAATCCACTTTTTCCCAAAGCCGGCATCACATTACGGACATTTGAACGCATTGCCACCTCCGTGAATGTTGTTCATATGGTCTATAAGACTGCTATGCCTTGTGAATCTGGTTCCATATTTTCGTAACTCCTGAATCTGTAGCTTCTGTTGAACGTCTTTACATACTGCTTACGAATGCTGGTGGTTGAAAAATGAATGCCCGCAAACCTCACAAGGGTATCGTTCCATAAGAGTTGCGGAAGGGCGGAAGAAGATGAAGGCGGTACAAGTGAGATTGGTAGACCAACCGGAGCTAGAAGACACCGCACCAGCTGATTAACCTCGTTGATGGTGGGATAGAATTCGAATGGCAGTATTTGGCGAATAATGAACTGTTTGAATATGATGCTACGGGATACACCAGAAGATAGACCAAAATACCGATATGATGCATTTCGACGACAATTGTTATTCGGATGTCCAGGTGTTGTGGCATGAGGTCAAGGGCCAGCCGTTCTTATGCGTTAATCTGTTTAAGAGGGCGTTGATGGATGGACTGGCTGGTGGAGAGAGGTCTGGTGCTGTTCTTTTGTAGCTCGATTTCGAGAGGACAGTGGGGTGGATCTGACGATGTGCTTGTGATAGGTGTGTCGATTGAGCCCAGCATCATTTATGAACGTTTGTGACACCGGGCGCTTTTCC